>JAJMID010000138.1:0-36482 GCA_030583405.1 Sugiyamaella americana
GGGGGGGATAGTGAGATGGGTGGGGGGATAGGTTAGAGTCGGTGGGCGCGCATTTCACTCCAAGATCGAGCGGGTTTGCGCGGTCGGTCAGCTTCCAGAGCAGGTCGAACGACGATCGATCTAGGCCATGGCTATCAAAGCGGCTAGCAACTCTTATTTTGCATAGCGGGAAATAAGGTTATATGATCATGCAAGATTCCGAGCGAAGCGAGCAACGGGTCCGGGCAGAGCCCGGCCGCCGGAGGCATGTGGGGAGAGGAACGGAGTAAAGAATGAATTAATAATTAAATAGAGAATTGAAATTAAGATTCAATTGATATAAATAGATTAATCTTATGAGTAAGATTGATACGACAGCTATTGTTAAGTGAAGAGCGAGAGTAGTAGCTGTACGTTGTGAACTACTCTCGCTTGTTAAAAAAAAGAAAGGGATTTTAAAGGTTTATGATGGGGTTTTCGGGGAAGGGATGGGGATTGGGATGGTGGTGGGGATAAGGGAGAGGAGGAGGAGAGGGATGGGGAGGATGGGGAGGATGAGGATGGAGACGGGGATGCTGGTGATGTAGTGGTAGATGCAGTAGTTGAGTTAGAGGGTGATGATGGAATGGATGTTGATGGAGAAGGGGGTGATGGCGGTGAGAGATGTAATTTATTGGTTAATTCATTAACCTTATTTATTGCTGAATTGTATTTTTGTGTTATATATTGTGATTCATTTACTTGACGATTGTATTCCTTTCTAAGATTTTCTAATTGAGTATTTAAAGATGATATTTGATTTTGAAGTGATTTTATAAGAGTAGATGGGGTGGGTGGTGGTGATGATGTAGTTGGTATTATATTAATTGCTGTATTCAACTTCATTTCATATTCTTGTAATAATTTATCTTGAGTTTGTAATTTATTTTCAATCATTGAAATGTATTCGTTTAAATCATTATTTATTTCTTCATTATCTATTAATTGTTGAGATTTAATTTCAATTTCCTTTTCTAATTCAATATTGTATGATTTTAATTCGCCAATTGATTCTTGGAGAGAGGTGATTGTTTTTTCATAATCTTCAATAACAGCATTAACATTTTGTTGGAATTCTTCTGACCTTTGAATACGTTCTTTCTGGTCAGTGGGGGTTGAGGGGGTTGCGGGGGTTGTATTTGCAAGTAAAGTGGGAGTTGAGGTTTGAGTAATAGGAGTAAAAGGGATGGTAGAAGAAGGTTGTTTTCCAGTTGGCTGAGTTATAAGTGAACTTTTATTTATTGGAGTTGTTCTTCCAGTTGGTGTCATTCTTCCTCTAATAGGTGAACCTCTTCCTTGCTTTAATGGTGATGATGCTCCTTGTGGAATACCTTGTGATAGTGGAGTTGACCGTCCAGTTGAGCTACTTGTTGATACTCCACTTAACCTACTTCCTACTGAACTTTCTACAATTAATGGTCCTCCTAATATCATATTCTCCCTCATTGGTGATAATGATCTCTCTTCTCCTGGTGTAATACTACCATCACATCTACTCTTCCAATATTCCACCTCCCGCTTTAAATTCTCTATTGTCATTAACATATCTTCTTTACTCTGCACTTGCTGGATTTCAGGTCGTAATTGAATACTTCTTGCCCTTTGTGCATATGATAATGTACTAATGGTTTCATTTAAATACCCTTCCTCCATTGTAATACATGCTATTAAATAGGTTAATGATTTACCCCCTAAACTATCTTGTAAAACTCTAGTTAATTTTGAATCTCGATATGAAATATGAACTCCAGATGTTGATAATTGACTTATAACTTTACCCAAACTTGTCAAACCAGAATTGATACTAATTCCTTCTTTAACTCTGCCAGTCTCGGTAACTTTAGTATTCTTCAACCTTTCACTACCTGCTAAATCAACAAAATTAAGTTTACTTGTTATTGTAGTTACAATACCTGTTTCAGGATTGACTTGTTTTTGAGTTAAATGTATAGTAAAAATAGCATGAGATCGAGATGATTGTGAATTTATCGCTGTTGAATTTGTTTGTCGGATAGATGAACCTTGATTTAGTTTTTGTAACAGTTGAGACGAATTTTTAACTATAATTTCCTTTAATCCATGAACAATAATATTTCCTTTAACATCTTCACGAATGGAGATTGGTTTTTGAGACGTTGGATTTAAAAGATCTCTAAATTGTTCATTATAAATTTCAAGATAAGTAACGGTAATAGCATATGGACTATCAATAGGGGCATTAGTAGAGTGATTAGCAACAACGCCTACACTACTATTTGTACTTCTACTTGGACTTCTTGATTCACTATTAAAATCAAAATCACTTATATCACTTATATCACCACTACTTTCACTAAATCCCTTGCCATCACTTCCATTACCCTCTAATTCTTCAAATAATAATCTACTACCTCTTGATATTATCCCCATCTTATCTTCATCATCCTGCCCATCTGCTGTTCCCATTGTATAACTCTTTCCTGATCCTGATTGACCATATGCCATTATTGAAACATTATATCCTTTAATAAGCTTCCTTATTGATTCACCTACATATTCAAAAATACCAATTTGTGCAGTTTCTTCATCAAAAATTTTATCAAAAATGAATTTCTTGCTACCACTAACATTAGTATTTTGAGTACCACCAAAAATATTAGTTCGAACAGAAATTTCAGTATCATTAATAGAATCAATAATAGATTCATTTGATTTTAAAGAAAAATTTTGATTATTTTCAATTACCATATCAACATGAGGTCTTACTCTAACTGCGACATTAACCGCAACAGGGGTTGAAGATGAATTTCCACTTGTACTAGTTCTTTTTAATTTTAAACTAGTTATACCACCACCTACACCACCTACACCACCTACACCACTTCCCGCGCCTTTATCTCTCCTTCCAACTGAATCCGAACTTAAAGTTCTATTATGACCTTTAAACCCTCTAGTTGGGGTTGAAATACCATCTAAATCAAATCTTAAAGAAGATCTTGACATCTAGTGTGTTAGAAATTTATGAAACGGGAGATAGAACTAGAGTTTAAGAAGTCTCCGTTTCCATAGCATATATTTAGAGATCACCGCTTGACCATCGTGAAGCTGCTCGTCAGCCAGCTAGCTACTCCCCACATGACCCTTGTACCTCTAAAAACCCCTCCATTTACTCACCTTATGAATTGTAGTATGTGTGCTGAATGCTGGCTACTACTTGATGTAGCAGCACACAAAATGAAAATTTATTTAACAGTTAATAAAACCGATTAATCCTTTCTTGTCACAATAATTAAACCCCGTACATGTTTCAAGCAGAAACAATTCAGGAGTTTATAGTAGGGTGATATCATAACAAAATAGCCGTTCATATTTAATATGTAAAGGCATGTAGTATCTAACGCGAACACGGACGATCGCGATCACGAAGTTCGTGATTTTAAAATAACCAGACAATAATTTATATAGTAAAAGAAGTGAATTTTGTGGAAATTTCAAAGATTTATATTTTGCGAGAAACAAACAAACAATAATTGATCCAATTACAAAATTCAAAGAAAGTTAAAGTATAATAATCAATGTTTCAATTGGGTTAATTGAGATTGAAATATTATGGTTTACTGCAGGGAATGTAATCTTGCATAATCAGGTATTGTATTCCGTTATCAAGCGGACCGGGCTCCGACCATAATACTCAATTCCGAGCGCAGCTCGGACAACGGGTCCGGGCAGAGCCCGGCCGCCGGAGGCACCAACCGTCTTGCTTAAGAATTGGGACTTACAGTAGGGGAAAAAAAAAAGAATGCTCGACCACGGGGAATTGAACCCCGGTCCCCCGCGAGCTATTGGTATTTTCAATTGACAGGCGGAAATTCTAGCCACTAAACTATGATCGATTCGATGAAGCAGCGAAATTAAAGGAAGTAAAAATCTTGAACAATCGATTTTCGAAATTTTTTTAACATTTTTACCCATTTTTTGTATTTTTACACTTCAAACAGTCAATATTATGAGCTATCAAAAATATATTCCTTATAGAACAAAAAAAATACCAAATTTATCATCACTTCTAACTCTTAACAATAAAATCATCAGATCAAATTTAATGCGGCTCTCCAAATGCCTCCGGCGGCCGGGCTCTGCCCGGACCCGTTGTTCCTCGCGTAGCCAGGAATTAAAAGGGTATCACCTTTAATCATAGAAATACTATCAGAATTCATCTCACAATATATTACTTATTATTTACAATTAACAGAAGTTTAAGACTAGCGTCTTACGCCTAACCATTGAGACGACAGTTCTGACCCTGCTGCTTCAGTTATCAATACTTACTCCTGCACCGACTGTGATGCTGAAGCCGGATAATGAAACAAACAAGAATTGCAGATCTCTTCAATTTACACGCTATATTATCTAATACATCAATTATATTTATATAAGAAATTCAAAGGAAATGATCATCTTAGCTATATGTTTTCTCTAAAACTTGAAATGAAGTTATTGTTTGTGTATTATTGTTAATTTTGGGGCAGCCCTACATCCGAGCCGGCTTGACGGTAGTGCCAGCTATGGGCTACGCGCAGTCCCACCAAACTCCCAACTGTCAAATTTAAAATCCAGATTTCAAAAAAATATTTAAAGTATTTTTTTTATTAACTTTCAGCTTGTAGCGGCTACTACCGCGCTTATTGCTCCATAGCTTCTTAAGAGTCTCTGCTCTATATTAAGTTATATATCTAGAACATAGAGATAGAAAGAGTTAATTCTCTAAGTATATCTTCTTATTTATATAATCTATCTTTTTATCACTTACCATTCTATATTTCTAATAAAGTAGATTATTGTCCACAATCCAAATGACCACACAATACCGAGGCTAATGCTGCTCTTATTCGTAAACAAAAAGTCATGTGCAATCTATCTACAATACAATCAATGGTACCTAAATCTTACGATACAATAATTAGCTATAGTCAACTCAACAATTCAGTTCTAAAAGGTGTTTACTTTGCTTAAAGATAACGCTCAGGGGTAGATAACGATAACCGGAGCCGAAAACGGATTTACCACTATAGTGGGGGGATACTTAAGTCTACCCCTCATTTCACAAAACTGTTCATTATTGTTAGCGGTGATGGTAGCGCGATTGTCCAATAAAACCAAGGAAATGAACACAAACAGAGTAAACTAAGTTAAACCACTGTTAAGTTGGGATCTGGTAGTATAGTAAAGGTGAACTAGCAGCCAATAACATCTAACATAAAGAGGACCTATTTCATATACACAATCAGAATAACCTTTAAATTTATAAGCTAATAGACCAAATTGAATGCTAAGGCACTCACGCCGTCTATATCCGTATATTATATTTATCCGATATTCGGTCATTAGCCAACGGCCATAGATAACCGTTCGACGGCTCGGTAAACAATCGGTACTCCAGTGCCCCAGCCTTATATGACTATACAGAAAACCCGTTGGAACTATCCTCCGAAATCTAACCGACAAGCAACATGAAACCACGCACCACGAATTACTACGAGGGTTAGGTAGCTAACCTAAAATAGGTGAAAATTCAGTTAGTTAGCATAAAGGACCAAACCAGCCCAAACCTACGATGAACCTTCATTGGATATATAAATAGTCCCAATTTCCCCACAAAAAAGATTTTTTAGATTTTCCTTTCTTTCCATCCATAATCTCTTAAAGAAAGTTCAATTGGGAGAGGTATCAATATCAAAAAGTAAGTTAGCATAGGAATGATGGTTGAAAAGACCGAGCGGTCCTAAGATTGTGGAGAATTCCCAATCTTCCCTCACCACCTCATCCTCCTCTAGTTGATTCGAAACTTCAAAACTACGACCACCACAACCAAATACTGCAAGCGCACCTCGACAATTCCTCGCGTAGCGAGGAACAACGGGTCCGGGCAGAGCCCGGCCGCCGGAGGCAGAAGCAGATACAAGAAACGATTGGCTGATGCATATGTACCCCATATTCACACCAAACCCTGAAAAATATCGTGTGCATCGAGGAAAGGAGAAGCGGTAAAAGAAGAAGAAGAGGAAGAAGAAGGAAAAAATCTAACTTAATAGTGCTCAAATCATTTAAAACTATTTCAAGTACCAGAATTGTTCCATCAGCAGCTTCAAGATTTTCTCGCCCAGTTATTAATTCAACTTTATTAAACAGAAAAATGTCATCAGCTATTATTACTGATAATGTTCGTCCACAACCAGATAAGGTATTAACTGATATTGCTGATTATGTTCATAATTACAAGATTGATTCACCAGTTGCAGTTGAAACTGCTAGATTATGTTTATTGGATACTTTAGGATGTGGTTTAGAAGGTCTTAAATACGAACAATGTTCAAGATTAGTTGGACCAGTTGTTCCTGGTACAGTTGTTCCAAATGGTACTAAAGTTCCTGGTACTAGTCATCAATTGGATCCAATTAGAGGTGCTTTTTCTATTGGTACTATTATTCGTTGGTTGGACTATAATGATTGTTGGTTAGCTGCTGAATGGGGTCATCCATCTGATAATTTAGGTGGTATTTTAGCCGTTGCTGATTGGCAAACCCGTACTGCTAAAGCTACTAATGGTAAAGAAGGAAAAATTTTCAAGATTTCTGATGTTTTAGAAGCCATGATTAAAGCCCATGAAATTCAAGGTGTTTTAGCACTTGAAAATTCTTTTAATAAAGTTGGTTTAGATCATGTTGTTTTAGTAAAGGTTGCTACTACTGCTGTTGTATCTAAATTACTTGGATTAACCAAGGATCAAACTGTTGATGCAGTTTCTCAAGCTTTTGCTGATGGTCAATCATTAAGAACTTATAGACATGCACCAAATACTATGTCTAGAAAATCATGGGCTGCTGGTGATGCTGTTTCCAGAGCTGTTAATTTAGCTTTACATGTTCGTAACGGTGAAGGTGGTATGCCATCAGTATTAACTGCTAAAACATGGGGTTTCTATGATGTTTTATTCAAAGGACAACCATTTAAATTCCAACGTGATTATGGTTCTTATGTTATGGAAAATGTTTTATTTAAAATTTCATTCCCTGCTGAATTCCATGCTCAAACTGCTGCTGAAGCTGCCATGACTTTACACCAAACTTTAAAGAGTCTTGGAAAGACCTCTGATGATATTAAACATATTCGTATTAGAACTCAAGAAGCAGCCATGAGAATTATTGATAAAAAGGGACCACTCTATAACTATGCTGATCGTGATCATTGTATTCAATACATGGTTGCAATTCCATTAATCCATGGTAGATTAACTGCAGACGATTATACTGATGAAATTGCTGCTGATCCACGTGTTGATGCTCTTCGTTCCAAGATGGAATGTGTTGAAGATACCCGTTTCACCACCGAATATCATGCACCAGATAAGCGTTTCATTGGTAACGCACTCCAAATCACCCTCAATGATGGAACCGTCTTAGATGATGTTGAAGTTAACTACCCAATTGGTCATCGTAAGAGACGTGAAGAAGGTACTCCAGTTCTCCTTTCCAAATTCGAACGTCATCTCCGTGGCAGATTCCCAGAATCTCAAGCTGCTGAAATCATCAAGATCTCTGACCAAAACGTTGGTAATCTTGATGTTGATACTTATGTTGATCTTTATGAAAAGAAATAAATTTAAATATTATCTTGTATGTAAAAAAATTAAATCTTTTGACATTTGTACGCTCCGTTATCTTTTTTGCCTCCGGCGGCCGGGCTCTGCCCGGACCCGTTGTTCCTCGCTGCGCAAGGAATTGGCTCCCGTTTGAGTAATATATCACGTGCGGTGGGAGTGTCCCCTTCTTAGTTTAATAAGCTGCTCATTTGGATTTTGAAGCTGATGATCATGATACTTGACTTAACAATACAATGTCGAGAACAAAAAGAATTGCTAGAGAATTAGAAGATGTTCAATCAGATACTGCATCTGGGATCACTGTTGCCCCTGTCACAGAAGGAGATATTTCTCATTTAAAGGGCACTTTTAAGGGACCACCAGGAACCCCATATGAAGGAGGAGTTTTCGTCATTGATATAATAACACCTAACGAATATCCATTTAAACCACCAAAGATGAAATTTGACACTCGTGTCTATCATCCAAATATTTCCTCTCAAACAGGTGCAATTTGTCTCGATATGTAAGTACAAATCCGAGCGAAGCTCGGAACAACGGGTCCGGGCAGTGCCCGGCCGCCGGAGGCAGGACTAACACAACTCTAGTTTAAAAGATGCTTGGTCGCCTGTTCTCACTTTAAAATCTTCTTTGATTTCTTTACAATCTTTACTACAAACTCCAGAGCCAGATGATCCTCAAGATGCCGAGGTTGCTCGTCATTATCTTACCGATAGGAAAGGTTTTGATGATACTGCTAGGTATTGGACAAGCTCATATGCTAGAGATGAGGGTAAAGGTAAGTATGGTGTTTAGTGGTACGTTTGAAAGATACTAACCTTTTACTTAGAAACAAGTCCTGTTGATTTATATGGTATTGATAGAAGTCTTGTTAAGACTTTTGAAGATATGGGATTTCCTCAGGATAGAGTTATTGAAGTTTTAAGACGACTTGGTTTAAAGAAATCTGGTGATGAAGCAGCTAATAACAGAGTATTAGAAGAGCTATTAAAGTAATTTCATACGTATATAATGTATTAAGATTAGCAACTAAGATGGATGTAGTGAGGGCGTACCAATGGGCTGAACAAAGTTCAGACATTGGTAATTGAAGGGAGTGAATAAGTATTCATAATATCAGTATATAGTACAATGCCGTTGGGTTATGGAAGAAAGAGGAAGATATATTAATATGTGCGTTTTGCCTTATAATATTAACATGATTATATAGCGAACGAATATAATGTTGAGGAATTAGAGTATATTACAGTTAATGGATAAGGGATAGGGTTATAATTCTTCGCGAAGCGAAGAACAACGGGTCCGGGCAGCGCCCGGCCGCCGGAGGCAAGTATAGGGCCGGCGTTTGTTAGTTTTGAGACAGAAGAGCCTTGTGCATGCACGATAACGATTGATCTTCAAAAGATAAAATGTACACTAACTTACTGTTAGGCCACTGTCCCATTAACTTCCATCGCCAAAGAAATAATTATCAGCTATCAAGTTTAGGTAATGTTGTTGCTTTATATGTTCTTTCTTATTTGCTCCACTAGTTATAGATGCAAGAATAATTTAGAGTCAGAGTATGGTATTTATTGGTATTATTTAGCTGATAGTCTCCAATAAACACTATCGGATCAATTCATTGATGTTTGTAGGAACAACCATCAAAAGCAAGGCAGTAATTCTTCGAGGAGCTGACTTCCTTTGATTTATCATTTCAAGGTGCTTTATATGGAATATGGAATATTGAATAGTATCATTAGTGCAATTGGCCGGTACTATTTCTATATGTATTATTTCTGTACATCTGCGTGTATTATAATTTTTAAAGAACATATATAGTATTATTAGCTATATTTGATTGTATATAGTTCTATATATATATCTAACTACTTT
The DNA here is from genome assembly GCA_030583405.1 of Sugiyamaella americana. Taxonomy (NCBI): domain Eukaryota; kingdom Fungi; phylum Ascomycota; class Dipodascomycetes; order Dipodascales; family Trichomonascaceae; genus Sugiyamaella; species Sugiyamaella americana. Next base: position 9,536 of record JAJMID010000138.1, read on the forward strand.
ACTATTTATTGATAATAAATAAAAAAAGAATTAGCATTAATTATACAATTGACTCTAAGTAGTGGTGAGTGATGCATGTATTAAATGATAGTAGATAATGAAGGATGAGAAGATCAATAGTGATATACTACTGATATCTACTAATCTATTTCCAGCTACCGTAAAAAATCTTAATAACTAACTTTCAAGTCATGAGGGTATTAAGGGATATACCAATGTCAGTACTGAGTTGATTCTTACTTAGCAATTTTGTACCCTTATTAACCGTAACAGATGTACGGGTTCCTGCATACAACGGATATGGATATTAACCGAGAGCTGAAGTTGAGTTCATGTAGCGGTAAGGGCACCGGAGAAGATAGGTTTTAGAGTAATTGAAATTTAAACACTGATTTATACATTTGAGATACTAGCTGCTGGAGTTATAAATGGGTTCAGGTTAGATTATTACAGAGGAGAAGAGAGGAAGAAGGGGGAGTTGGTTACTCCAGATTATGCAGGTCAAAGCGGCTTTATCGTTGAATATTGCATATTCCACATTTAACGGTTAATTTCCTATTGTACTTTGATTATCACAAGAGGATTCGGAGATTAGTTTGAGGGGTGGTTCGTTCAATTGAGAATGAGTGATTCAACTACACCGAGTAAGAATGGAGGGGTTAGTAGATATGGAGGAATAGAGACGACTGCTGCTCCATCACGATCGTCAGTTCCGTTTCCATTACTTAGACGAAGTTCCATGATAGTAGCAGATACAGGAGAGAGAATTAGAGGGGATAGAAAGTAAGTCAATTCCTCGCTTGCGAGGAACAACGGGTCCGGGCAGGGCCCGGCCGCCGGAGGCAAATAAGAGGACTGACGAAATAGTTTAAAAACAAAAGGAGTTAGAAGGTCAAGAAGTAGTATAGATCGTACAGTAAGAGAAGGATATATAAGTGAAAGAACAGGGTTGTTAGAGGGGGTTAATGAAGCAATAGTGGATGATGATGATGGTGATGGTGGTGGAAGTGGTGGGAGTGGTGGGAGTGGAGGGGGTGGTGGTGGGAAGCAATTGATTAATACAGTAAAAGAATTTTTGATTAGTCGAAAATTTAAGAATATTTTGAAATGTTCTTTTGCTTATTTTATTGGTTCTTTAGCAGTTTATACACCAATTGGTACTTGGTTGTATGGACATAGTGATAATAAGCATATGATTTGTACAGTATCAGTTTATTTTCATCCTGCGAGAACTGCTGGTAATATGACGGAAGCAATATTGTTTGCGTTAATGGCATTGGGATTTGGATTGGTGATTACATTATCGTCAATGATAGTATCAGCATTGTTTAGTAGTTGGGATGTGATTTATATTGGATATTTTATTGATTTACTAGTATTTGTAGGAGGAGGATTAGGGGCTATAGCATTTACAAAGCAGAAGGTGAATAAACCAACATTTAATACTGCTTGTTCGTTGGCAAGTATATTTTTAGTGACGGTATTGACAAAGGAAGGGAACGTCCAAGCGGGAACGTTATCATTATCAAAGTTATTGCAATCATTTATGTTTGTATTTTCTGGTGTATTATTATCTATGAGTATATCTTATTTATTATGGCCAGAACAAGCATTGGTGAAGTTAAAAGAATCATTGAACAAGTCGATGGATGTTCATAGTGATTTGTTAACATTTATTGCAAATAAGTTTATAAATGGAGAAGATATTAATACAGAAGAGTTTGAAAAGTTAAATAAAGAATTGAATTCAACATATAAATCATTAAAGACGAATTTACATGAAACAAAATTTGAATTATATTCAATAGGAAAGGAGAAGGAATATGAAATTTTTGAAAGATTAGTAGAGTCAAGCAATAGTTTATCATTACATTTAGGAGGGTTAAGTAATAGTGCAAAGATCCAATGGCATTTGTTGAATGGAGAAGATGATGAAAGTGATAGTGGAGGTGGTAGTAGTAGTGGTGGATATGGTGCTAGTGATAATTCTTCTATTGTATCTATTGATGATATAATTAGTGGTAGGTCATCACCAGAGCCAATAACTTCAAATGCTCTTTTAACTCCTAGTGAATCTCCTGTTACAACAGAATTATTTAATATTTTTATATTTCATTTAGGTCCACCAATGATTTCATTTTTTAGTACTATAAAGGAAATTCTTGACAATCTCCCATTTGATAATGCTCCCAATTATAATGTTAGTCTTCATCCTCAGTATAAGAGTAGTTTATCATTAGCAATGGAATTATATTCTCATGCAAGAGAAGAAGCATTAAAAGGAGTATATAATCATGAAATTTTCCAAACCGAACGAGATTTTGAAACTGCTGCTGACGAAGAAGCAATTGCTGCAAGTTGTGGAAATTTCTCTTATGTTTTAGAAGATTTTGGATGGGAGTTGAATGTATTTATAGCTGCATTGGAGGATTATGAAAAGGTAGTGCAAGTACCACCAAGGAGGAGTTTTAAATGGTTGAAATTTTGGAAATCAAAAGATGTTAGTAGTACTACTACTAATAATAATGTTAATGCCTCTTTTGATATCGAAAGAGATACTACTACACCAGATCTAACGACTATTCGTCGTACTCCGACTCATCAACAAACTTTTAAAAGTTTCGGTGAACTTGATTGGTTGATTAAGAAAGCTAAAGTAGAACATAGACATATACCATCTATAAATTTAAGAATTTGGCGTAGTCTTCATTCGTTTAGAAGACCTGACGTTCAATTTGGTATTAAAGTTGGTATTGGGGCAATCATATTTGCAATTCCTGCTTTTACTCCCCAGCTAAGACCAATATTCTCCACTTGGAGAGGTGAATGGGGTCTTATTACTTATGCTATTGTTATGAGTAAATATGTTGGTGGTACAACTGTTACAATTCCAATTAGATTCTTGGGAACTTTCCTTGGTGCTGCTTTTGCATTTATAGCATGGCAATTATTCCCTGCAAATCAATATATACTAGCACCATTAGGTTGGTTAATGGCATGCTTCTGTTACTATATTATCCTTTATTGGGATACAAAGAATGCATTTGGTAGATTTATTCTTCTTACTTTCAATTTAACTCTACTCTATTCCTATTCATTAACAGTATATGATAACGATAATGATGATGATGAAGGTGGAGATAATCCTATTGTTGGAGAAATTGCATTTCATCGATTTGTTTCAGTATTTGTTGGATCACTCTGGGCAGTATTTGTTGCAACAATAATCTTACCCAACAGCGCAAGAAAACGATTACGTGATATTCTAAGTGTACAATGGCTTAAAATGGGTCTTGTTTGGAAAGCTGATTGTCTTAAAACAATTCCTCGTAAATCTGCTGCTGATGAACCAAGATTTAGTGGTATTCAAGGTGAACAAGATTTACAAAGTACAATGGTGGAATTACAAACTCTTCTTGGATTTGCTCCTAATGAATTACGACTTAAAGGACCATTTCCAATTAATGATTATAAGGATATTCTAAATAGTACTCAACGAATTCTTGATGGTTTTCAAAATATTAGTGTTTTAGTAGCAAAGTATCCAAAACCAAGTTCAAATGAACTCCAATTAATCGAATTTACTGCTTCAGATAGAAAAGAACTCTGTAGTAGAATATTCCTCTTCTTTTATTTAATATCATCTGCTGTTAAATTAGGTTTCCCATTACCAGATAAATTACCATCAACAACTCATGCAATTGATAGAATGTTAGCAAAAATGAATGACTATCGTCAAAAGGCAATTGCAAATTCACATCATACTCAAATTATCAATGGAAATACATCAATACAACCTACATCTGCATTATCTACTGTCTCTTCTGAACGTTTGGATGAAGAAGACTTTGTATTATTTTATTCTTATCTACTTGTAACCGTCAGTATCACTGAGGAATTAGCTAAAATTGCTCTCACCGTCCAAAATCTTTTTGGTACCATTGAACAGGACATGTTCACGGTCGAATAATTTCCTCTTCCTCTTCTTCTTTCTCCTGCCTCCGGCGGCCGGGCTCTGCCCGGACCCGTTGCTCCGAGCTACGCTCGGAAAGCTTATCGCCAAATATCAGTCATTAGGATCGTACTAATCTGCTGATAGAATGCCATTACCTACGCAAAAGGGTTGCTATTACAGCTTCAGCAACTGCAATAAAATTAGCAAGAACAGGATCTTCATAGTTTAAACGGCACGCTATACAATAAATTCGTATAATGAGTATGGTGATTACTGGTGCAGTGGAGGTGTATTATATCATAATAACTATATTTCAAATCTTCCAAAAGTAATAACGGTGAACAGAATTTTTCTTCCGCAAGTATTACTATTATCTATATATATTACAAGAATACATATTTATACTCCATGGCGAGAAGATTCGCATAATTGCTGTTCCTCCTTATTCAAATAGATAATATCATATCATGTTCTCTAGTACACTCTAGGCTTGAGATCTTGATTAAGGATTTGATAGCGTAACAGAATTTCTCTCTATACAATTTGAATTTAGTTGGCAATGGTTGTGATTTTTGTATTGTATTAACGTAAATTTCCCTTACTATGACTTCTACATCTTCATTCAAGTATTCAGATTCAAATTAATACATTTAATAAATCTTGCTAATAAAATTTTAACCCTAACCCTGGTTAATACTATCAACTACTAGCTACCTAATTTAGACATCAGAAAAAGGTCACGATGGCCGAGTGGTTAAGGCGATGCCCTGCTATACATATGTAAGCCAGGCATTGAGCTATGCTTTCGCAGGTTCGAATCCTGTTCGTGACGATATTTTTTTGCGTGTTCAATTTTATGGAATTGATGGGGTGATACTCCACCAGCTGGTAAATTTTTGTTGCGATTCGAAGTTGCTATTCGAAGGAGGATTTCTTCATGAAGAAAGAAGGTATTGAATAGAATATCCTGAATAGTGCGATTTCCAAACAGATTTAATTTTCTTAAGAAACTCAAACATTCTTGTATTGTTGTTAGCTGAAGTACAAGGTTTTGAATGTAGATATTTCATATATATAGATTTTTTTCCACAGATTGTTTATTCTTATCTTATACGTATTAATTAATAAAATATAAATTATAGAACAGCCTTTTTAGTAGAACAACCATTAACTTATGTTATTTTAATAAACGTACAATATAGATTGAATTGATAACAGCTTTTAAATATTCTTATGTAATTTAGTGCTATCATAAAGATAAAGATAAACATGGATTCCAATGGCAAACAGATTTCAAAAAATCAAGCATTCATTATGAGTTAGATGCTGAAAGACCTGGTGAAGAAGAAGCTCAGACGGTAAAATGACAACCGGGGTCGTGACTGTAACTTGAATACTCTCAATAGATTGAGAAAAGTCACTAACAAAAGATGCATGGAAGGAATTGTAAGAGTAATAATATCAAATATAGAGACAATACAGTATTCGTCTGTTGTAATGTAATTGCCTCCGGCTGCCGAGCTCTGAAGTACTAGTAGGTAACTTCCTCACTTCGCGAGGAACAACGGGTCCGGGCAGAGCCCGGCCGCCGGAAGCATAACGAATTTAATCTACATAATAAATATACAAATAAATAAAATATAATTTAATCAACTTCTTCCATATCTTGTTCTGCAGCTTGTTCCGCAATAGCTTCTTTTGCAGCTTCTTCGAATTCAATTAAATCAAGATTTACTAAATCTTTTGTTAGTTGGATTTTATGAAGTTCATATGCTAAACTACGAATAACATTATCTTGAGAATATTGAATCCATATTGTATAATCTTCGAGAAGAATTTGATTATAAACATTATAGATATCAATATCGAACATTAGAACTAATTTAATAAGAATTTTAAGAATGGCCTTTTTCCCAATTTTAAGAATTCTATAAACATCATCCCATACTTTAATAATCAAGTCCCATGACCTATATAGTGGATAAGAAAGAGCTCTTCTTGAACAGGTAATCATTAATTGTTGTACTGATGAGAAATTACTATCTAAACAACTTATAAGTGGAGATAATTTACCAATAGTCCAAGCAGATTCAACGGTCGATTCACCCATATTCACTCTATTATCATAACAACTAGCAAATACTAAAGAAATCAATCCAATATAAGTTTGCTTCGGAGAATCCAATATATATTCTTTGACTGATAATCTAGTTATTCGTTCAATTTCATGAGAAGATAATTCATAACTTTTATCTTGTTCATTCCAATCAATAACCTCTTGAATCATTGGATTATCATATAAATCAGATAAATAATAATCAGGATCAAATTTTTCATTCTCTAGTTCAACTCGTTCTTCAGATCTTTCTTGAGGAGACAACTTATCAGGATCTGATAACTCATTAATATCATTACCATTCATTACAGAGATAGACATAACAGCAGAATAAGCATTATCAAATCCATATTTAGCAATCAATTGAGTATCATTAAGATTATCGCTTTCGCCCAATGGAGTAGGAATTTTCTGTTCAATTTCCCAATCAAAATCTTCACCCAAAGAGCTCAATTTCGTATTTTCATTCTTAACTTCTAAATCACCATCTCCACCTTCATCACCATCCCCATTTCCATCTCCACCTGCACCTCCATCAGCGCCTTGTACTTTATCCATTTCAACAATTAATGGTTTCTTAACATCAGCACTTTTGTTTTCATTTTTCCTAGCCAACAACTTAGAAACCATATCCAAATCATCAAAATGTTGGCCCTTAGTTTCTTTTGGCAACTTCACAGAAACCATTGAAGAAGCTAAATCATAATCAGCAGAAGAATTTTCATCATCATCAACAATATTAGCAGGAAATCTTAACCGTAAATAATAAGGATGTAAAGAAAAAATGAATACATTTTCATCAACCACAAACTCAATATTCTGAGCTTTTATATAAGGAGCTTTTATTTTTATATAAATAAAATCATCATCTTGATCAACAGTGAATTGTGGAGTAATCATAATAATAATACACCGTAACTAATACTTAAACCGCTTCACGAACCTCTCTCGATCTGAAATATATATTTTTATTATGCGGCTGGGGTACCTGCCTCCGGCGGCCGGGCTCTGCCCGGACCCGTTGCTCGCTTCGCTCGTTACTAATACGATGATGAAAGATGACAATTAGAGCCCATGTAACGAGCGAAGCGAGCTACGGGTCCGGGCCGAGCCCGGCCGCCGGAGGCATAGCGGGAAGGGGTGTGCGAAGGATAGTGGTTAGGGTTGTTTAATCAAGATAAGATAAGATAAGATGATAGAAGGAAAATATTTCATATGCATACAGATTGATTTGACGTTTTGTTAGCTGAGGTTGAGAGAAGAGAGAGGAGAGAGAGATTTTGTTTGATAGATATGACTGAAAATATTGCTCCAAGGAGGAAGTTTGTTGGTCGTAAGAAGGCATCAGGTGGTGGTAGTGGTGGGGATATTGGTGGTATTGAAGATATTGGTTCTAATGCTATTACTACTGGTAATAGTAAGAAATTACAAACAAGATCATTGAATAGAATCCCAGATGATATTCTTAATGATGAAGAGTTAAATCAGGCTATTAAAATTTTACCTAAGAATTATAATTTTGAAATTCACAAAACTATTTGGCATATTAGGAAATCAGATGCTAAGAGAGTTGCTTTACAGATGCCAGAGGGTCTTTTATTGTATTCTTGTATTATTTCCGATATTTTGGAACAATTCTGTGGTGTTGAAACGGTTGTAATGGGTGACGTTACCTATGGTGCTTGCTGTATTGATGATTTTACTGCTCTGTCTTTAGATTGTGACTTTTTGGTTCATTATGCTCATTCTTGTTTGGTTCCAATTGCTGTAACAAGAATCAAAGTCTTGTATGTATTCGTTACGATTGATATTGATAAGAGACATTTAATTGCAACATTAGGGAAAAACTTCTCTCGAAATAGTAGATTAGCTTTGGTGGGAACTATTCAATTTAATCCTACTTTACATGCTATTTATGATGATTTATTTAATGAATATGGCATAGTTACTTCTACTCCTCAAGCAATGCCCTTATCAAAGGGTGAAGTATTGGGTTGCACTTCTGCTAGGTTGTCAACTAATGATATCGATGCTATTGTTTATATTGGTGATGGTAGATTTCATTTAGAAAGTGCTATGATTCATAATCCAGAAATTGATGCTTATAAATATGATCCTTATAATAGAGAATTTACTATTGAAACGTTTGATCATGAAGAAATGTATTCAATACGTAGAGATGCTATAAGACAGGCTAAAAATGCTAAAAAGGTTGGTATCATTCTTGGTGCTTTAGGTCGTCAAGGTAATATTGGTACTTTAGATTTAATAGAGAAAGGGTTTAAAGACAAGAATATTAAGACTGTTTTAGTATTATTATCAGAAATATTTCCAGGAAAATTAGCTCAATTTGATGATGTTGATTGTTGGGTTCAAGTAGCTTGTCCAAGATTGTCTATAGATTGGGGTTATGCTTTTCCCCGTCCTTTATTAACTCCTTATGAAGCAATGGTTAGTCTTGATAAAGATCAACCATGGGATAAATATTATCCTATGGATTATTATTCAAAAGATGGTTATGGTAGAGGTAAAATCCCTTCAAGAACTCTTTCTTAATTATATTTATTTCTTCTATCTACATTGCCTCCGGTGGCCGGGCTCTGCCCGGACCCGTTGTTCCGAGCTTCGCTCGGAATTAGCTAAATATATAATTCCTTAGAGTTCATCAACATGCAATGCCAGTGACATTACTGTTGAATGAGAGAGTGACGATGGTTAGCAATATTTATTAGTTAGTTAGTTATCTAGATATTTTAAATATGAAATAACGCCTAGAGCAAGAGGTGATCGAGCCAGCGGCTAACAATCAAGAAAGAAAATAAAACTGAAAATTGTAGCGCAAACACTCTCTGTTTATATTTCTAGCAGGCACGCTAATCGTTGAAGTTACCTGACAGCAGCTTGGTGGTAGGTATGTACGCCTAACTTACTGGGTGCGAGTAACTGGCCATTTTGTTAACAAGCTTGTTACTACTATATCTCTCCTGCCGTGATTCGAATGTTCCCGTTTACTATGGCTACAATCAAAAGACCTCTATAAAGTAATTGGGAGTTTAGTCAAATTGTACCACTGCTGCAAAAGTGGGTGAGTTGTTTTACCTGCATATTCTTCTGTAGTAATATCGTAGCAGTGGAAGAATCTAATGAAAGGCCGAAGTTGATATGCTTAATAGTTATTGACTTTGAGACAGCGTTGTTGTCCTTGATTTAATAAGAATAATTACAGAGAAACAGAGAATAAACAGAATTATTTATCTAACTTCAACTTCGGTTTCGCGCTGTATAATGCTGTTAAGCCGTAGCTTATCTTACATATTACTGCACAGTAATTAAGTTAGCTATGTTATCTATCTGAGGAAGTAGGGCTGGCGTACTAAATCTCTATCACGATATCTAACGTTAGAACATCTAAATCTAATGCCCAACTTATGCTGAGCTACGAATAACACATTTACAGTGTAACTTAGCCATTCAATTAATGTTTCGGATTGTATTTACTTATATTACTCTACTTAACCTACTCATAGTATATACTAATCTTAATTTAACTTACTCATCTAAACCTTAACTTTGTTATCCTCCAATAATATATGATCTTCTCTGATCACCATCACCGCTGAATCACCCTCGCTAAGCCACAAAGAGGGGTATCTCCGACCCGCTGTCTTGTACTTCCACATGTAGTAGATCTTTAAAAATAATAACGTTATATTTATCTTCATCGTTCCGATCCCCCTTCATATCATCAAATTTTTTTATTCTTCTTTCATTATGTCTGAAGTTAATCCCCTGAAAAGGGTAAAATCTCCTGAACATAAGCGTGCTATACGTAGGTCTCTTTCTGCTCTCTTTTTCTTCTTATTAGTCCAAATAGGTCCCGTATTTTATCATCATGACACTTCTGAACCTTCTAAATTATCATGGTATAGCTTAATAACAAGTCAATTCATCAGTCCTTATTCAATGGTTTTATTTTTTATAATGTCAATGAAGGCTGCTAAATTTGAAATTCCAGTAACAACTTTTAAAACTGCTTTATTATATCGACTTACTTTCTTATTTGTAACGTTTGTAGGTTGTAGTGGATTTGGTTCAAAATATTTAATCGATAGTTATGTTTTATCACGACTTACAACATTTTCAAAATATATACTTTACGGGGCTTGGTTTCATGCTGGTTGTTATTTCACTTATGATATTATAAAATTCTATATTCATCGTGGCGAATCATCTAGTGGTCCTCAAATTAAAGAAGCGAATGAATTGACTTCTCTTCAAAAAGAGATGTCTTTGCTACATAGTAAAATGCTTATTACAAGCATAATGCTGTATATTATTATCACATTCATTGTAATTTTCCGAGATAATCTTACTGTCGCTGCTATTGCAATGACAGCATTTTTTCCATTACTCGGTGTAATACGTATTTATGGACTGAGATTCCAAGTCTTAAGAGGAACTTCTTATAAAGTTGAACTAGCAGCTAGACTTGGTGGTGTTATTGGTTATTTATTTATTACAGTTGGAATGATAGCTGCAACTATTATCATCTACATAAATCCGAACGGTTCCCCAATTAAACCTATTTATCGATTTTTATATGTTATTTATACTATTGAAGCACTCGCCCTCACGACTTGCTTCTTTACAGAGCTTCTCAAATTCAGAAGAAATCGTTCCTCCTTCGAAGAACTTCAAGCCAGAATTTCTGCTGAAAACCAACCCTCCTCCGAACTCGACTTCAAACAACCCCAACAAGAAGAATCTCAACCCTTAATGAAAGATAACTCCCCGGTTTAAATCTATAAACTCCCCCTCCACTCCATCCCCTTCACATGCCTCCGGCGGCCGGGCTCTGCCCGGACCCGTTGTTCCTCGCGGAGCGAGGGAGTTCTAATACTCATGGGTCACGCGTTGACCTCCAGTCGCAATTATATCTATATTACAGTCCTTAGATCCTTCTGAGTTGGTTCTACTCTTTCATCTACTACTAGTTATCAAAAGATAAGAAGGGGGATATCATCTGCACTAACATAAGTTGTGCAATTATTTCGGAATTATAGGTTAGATTACTTTATAATTGTAGTAATTAATCTACTTTAATTTAATATATCCCCGCGAAGCGGGGAACAACAGGTCCGGGCAGCGCCCGGCCGCCGGAGGCATGGTGGGCAGGTGCAGGCACGCGTTTTACCCTAACATCAGGATTTAACTATCACGCCAGCCGTTCCATTCCATCGAGTTAAAAGTCCACGTCGACGATTGAAAGTTGAAATCAACACTTCTCGTTGTGTTTTAATGGTGTATTGCAATTAGAAATATATCATTTGAAACGACAAAGGAGATATTGGTAGGAATAGCTAATAGTATAAAAAGGATAAAAAATAGTAATTGAGTAGATAGATTGGTTTTTCAAGATGCAAATGTTAACGAAGGTAAGTAAGAATCTAGTAGTGATGGGAATCTTGAGTGTTGGCACTAACAGAAGGTAGTTTGAATCTAAATCATCAAGGGCTAAAGCAGTTGCTTTTCATCCTAAACGGTAAGTGAAAATCGCTTTCCCCCTGAACCTTTCCTCGCTACGCGAGGAACAACGGGTCCGGGCAGAGCCAGGCCGCCGGAGGCATTCACAATCTAACCCCCTTATCAGTCCTTGGATTCTTGTTTCACTTCATACTTCTACTATTCAATTATGGGATTATAGAATGGGAACAATTATTGATAGATTTGAAGGACATGAAGGTCCAGTTAGAGGAATTGATTTTCATAAAACCCAACCATTATTTGTTAGTTGTGGGGATGATTATACTATTAATGTTTGGTCATTACAAACGCGTAAGAGATTGTTTACTTTAACTGGACATTTGGATTATGTTCGTACAGTATTTTTTCATAATGATTTACCATGGATTATTTCCTGTTCAGATGATCAAACTATTAGAATTTGGAATTGGCAAAATCGTCAAGAAATTGCTTGTTTAACTGGACATAATCATTATGTTATGAGTGCTCAGTTTCATCCTAAGGAGGATTTGATTGTTAGTGCCAGTTTGGATCAAACTGTAAGAGTCTGGGATATTTCTGGGTTAAGAAAACGTCATTCTGCTCCAAGTAATGTTATTGGTGGAGGAAATGGATTTGAAGATCAATTGTCAAGAGCTAATGCGCCTCAACAGGATATTTTTGGCCTTACTGATGCAGTTGTTGTTAAATATGTTTTAGAAGGTCATGATAGAGGCGTTAATTGGGCGTCTTTCCATCCTACTTTACCATTAATTGTTTCTGGTGGTGATGATAGAGTATTGAAGATTTGGAGAATGAGTGAAACAAAAGCTTGGGAATTGGATACTTGCCGTGGTCATTTAAGTAATGTTATGTGTTGTATTTTCCATCCATTTCAAGATTTGATTTTATCAGTTGGTGAAGATCAAACAATTAGAACTTGGGATTTGAATAAGAGAACTCCTGTACAGCAATTTAAGCGGGAAAAGGATAAATTTTGGTATATTGCATGTCATGAATCAATCAATTTATTTGCTGCTGCTCATGATTCTGGGGTAATGGTTTTTAAATTAGAAAGAGAACGACCTGCTAGTGTTATTTATCAAAATAGTGTTTATTATATAAATAGAGAAAAGCAAGTGAAATATTTTGATATTAATAATAATAATGAAAGTTTACCATTGTTGTCTTTGAAGAAGATTGGTAATCAATGGGTTCCATTTAGAAATTTATCATTTAATCCAGCAGAAAGACAAATTTTAGTTACAACAAAGAGTAGTGATGGTAATGGAAATATATTTGAATTAATTAATCTTCCTAAAGATGCTTCGGGGGCTATTGAACCAATTGAAACTAGCCGTGGATCAGGTGATCAAGCAGTATTTATATCCCGAAATCGATTTGCAGTATTTATTAAATCAAGTCAAACAATTGAAATCCGTGATTTAACAAATTCAATTACTAAATCAGTATCATGTCCAATTGGAAATGTTAAAGATATTGTTTATGGAGGACCAGGATTGTTGTTGGTATTGGGATCAAATTCAGTTTGTTTATTTGATGTTCAACAAAAGAAGATTATTTCTGAAGTACCAATTTCTAATATTAAATATACAAGTTGGTCAAATGATGGACAATATCTTGCCTTGTTGGGTAAACATACAATTACAATTACTACCAAGAATTTAGAAACAATTAGTTCTCTTCATGAAACAATTCGTATTAAATCCGCTACTTGGGATGATTCAGGAGTAGTTATCTATTCAACATTAAATCATTTAAAATATAGCTTATTAAATGGAGATAATGGAATTTTAAAAACATTATCAAATACTCTTTATACAGTTAAAGTTAAAGGAAATTCCGTATACTGTTTAGGTAGAGGAGGAGTTGTTAAAGTTGTCAAGATTGATCCAACTGAATATCGATTTAAAAAGGCACTTGTTAATAAGAATTTTCATGAAGTTTTACGTTTAATTAAATCTTCACAATTAGTTGGACAATCTATTATTGGATATTTACAAAAGAAGGGATATCCAGAAGTTGCTTTACAATTTGTACAAGATGCCCAAACTAAATTTGATCTTGCAATTGAATGTGGTAATCTTAAAGTAGCATTTGAAGAAGCAAAGGAATTGGGTAAACCACAAGCATGGAAGATTCTTGGTGATGAAGCACTTGCACAAGGTAATCATGATGTTGTTGAAGATATTTACCAAAAGCAACATGATTTTGATAAGCTTTCATTTATATATCTTAGTACTGGTAATATTAGTAGATTACAAAAGATGGAGCAAATTGCTAATCATCGTAATGACAGTTCAGCAAGATTTCAAACATCAATATTTTTAAATGCAGTTGAAAACCGTATTCAATTATTAAGAGATGGAGGATTAAATCCATTAGCATATTCATTAGCCAAAAGTAATGGATTAAATGAATTAGCAGAAGAGATTTTAGAAGAATCAGGAATTAAAGAAGATGAAATTAAAATTACTATTAATGATGTAACAAATGATGCAATTCCAGGAGTTTCTCATGAAACTTATAAAAGTAATTGGCCATTAAGAAGTACTTCATTATCATTCTTTGAACAAGCTTTATTAGGAAATATGGAAGCATTATCATTAGAAGATGGAGAAGAAGTTAAGGATAACAGTAATAGTAACAATATTAATCTTGATATTGATGAAGATGAAGATGAAGATATTCAAGATGAAAATGGATGGGATTTAGGAGCAGAAGATCTTGGTATTGATGTAAATGATGAAGATATTAAAGAAACAACCACCACCAATGATATTACTGTTAATGGTCTTTCTGATTCCGAATTATGGTTACGTAATTCCACCATTGCAGCCGATCATATTGCTGGGGGTTCCTTTGAAACTGCTGCTCAACTTCTCAATCGTCAATTAGGTATTATCAACTTTACCCCACTTAAAAAACGATTTCTTGACGTCTATAGAAGTTCCCAATTGTATCTCCCTGCTAATGATGGTTTACCACCATTAACCTTTTATACAAGAAGAAGTGACAAAGTATTACCATATGTATACGGATATGACAACCTCAACGACCTCCTTCAAGAAGCCTATCGAGCAGCCTCTGGTAATCAAGTTGAACTTGCAGTTGAAACATTCCGAGAAATTCTTTATACAATTGTAACTCTCTCAGTATCCTCACCATCTGAAGCAGAAGAATGTCAAAAACTGATTGAAATTTGTAAAAATTACATTCTTGCATTTTCCATTGAACTTAAAAGAAGAACATTACCAAAAACCGAAATCAAGAGAAATCTCGAATTAGCTGCCTACTTTACAAAACCAAAACTTCAAGAAAAACATGCCCATATTCCACTTATGATTGCAATGAAGGAATCATTTTCAAAGAAAAATTTTGCATCAGCATCATTCTTTGCATCTGAATACATTAAATTAATGGAGAATTCTGAAGACAATCGATCATCCAAAGCACAAGCCAAAATTGCCACCAACATCAAACAAGCAAAACAAATCAAAGCCAAAGCAGATGCTTCACCACTTGATCAATATGAAATTGATTTTGACCAATATGCCAATTTTGATATCTGTCCATCAACATTAACACCAATCTACGAAGGAACATCCAGTGAAAGAGATCCCCTAACTGGTGCTAAATATCATGTTTCTGAAAAAGGTAAATTATGTACCATCACACAATTAACTTCCATCGGATCCTCTGCCTCAGGACTTCGTCTATATGTTTAATCTAATACTATCCCTACCCCTCCCTCCACACGCCTCCGGCGGCCGGGCTCTGCCCGGACCCGTTGCTCTACGCTCGGAGAAGGTAAATACTTGTTGCTAACTATAACTTAATAATATTAAACATTCCTCGCGTAGCGAGGAACAACGGGTCCGGGCAGAGCCCGGCCGCCGGAGGCGTGTGGAGGGGAGAAGGGAGGTTATGGTTCATTTTTTAATATTTTGGGTTTCTTTTCGCTTGGTTGTTCAGGTTGTTTGATGAGTGTTTCGGTTATATTTCGTTTGATTTTGGTTTCATTTGTTTGTTTAATCCAGGGAGGAGGTGGCTTGTTGTCGAGTATTTTACAGATGTTTGCCATAAATTGGTTTAATAGATTAATATAATCTTTTTTATATTGATTGGATAAAGCTTGTAGAATTAATTTTGATTCTTTTGTTTGGAGTTCATTATATAAATATTGTCCTAGGGTGTATAAACCATCGGCCTCTCGTTTAGTGATGTCGATGTTGGTGGGTTTGTGCACGTGATATATTACTATATACCATAGAACTCGATTGAAATGTGGAAAGAGAAATTTCCTCGGGACTTTTGTTCTTTTTTCAATTTCTGTTAATTTTAATTCCATTGGTAAACTATCTTTACTGAGGAAATTTCCCCCTATAACTAATGAATCTATTGGTGTGAATACGGCATGAATCCACCCAGATGGTATTATCATTGAATCTCCTTTTTTAAGATCAACACGATAGCATTCTTTTACTAAATTTCCAAAAAATGTCGAGTTTTGATTTGATGATAAACACCATTTTTCATATTTCTGAAGATTCTTCACAGTTGGTGGTACAAATAAAAATGTCTTTGCTCCTTGACAAACATGATAAAATACTGATGATCCTCCAAAATCAACATGAAAATCCGTATATGAATCTGCAACTGACATTAAGCAATATAAGGTTACTTTTGGATATTCTTCTTTGTCTCTTAATTCTGATGGCCATATTTTATCTACTAAATCGAATTCTCTTACAATCTTTGGACGTTTAATTTCATCGGCTAGCTTTGTATACGAGAATTCAAGACTAATAACATTTCTTATTTTATCCCTATCACTTTCAGCACTATAATAGTAATCTTTCCATTTACCTAATGTCCAACCAGGACTATTAGATTGTGTTGCTACATCCATGACTTCTAAAGGTGTATCATCACCTAATAATGATGCTACTTTTTCAACTGTAAGGTCATTTGGAATATTCATATCAAGACTATTATAATCCTTCTTACGTATAATAACTGGTTCAGGTATATCATTAACATTTAATTTATTCCATTCATCAATTACTTCATCTCCATTTTTCTCTTTAATATGGTCACTATCAAACAGATCTCCAGTTTTAAAATATTGACAATATGGGTGTAACCTTTGAAATCCAACTGTATCTCCATCATCCAATGCTAAATAATCAATCACAGCCTTTTTCCTACTTGAAACACGTCTTGGTATAGACTTTCCAAATTCTGGTTCACATGTTGGACAGACGTAAATACTTATATTTACAACCTTCTCCTCCGTTAACTCTAAACAACTATAATGATACCATTCTTTACATTTTCCACATTGTATCCAATCATTCTTATCTAATTTAGAATTCCCTTCACTACAAAATTTACAATTGTTCGTTCCGGTCATGTCAATATTGCATAATCTAATCTCTTACTCTTATCATGATAAATAAACACTATTAGCTTGGTGCGGCTTACATTCTGCCTCCGGCGGCCGGGCTCCGCCCGGACCCGTAGTTCCTCGCTCTGAGAGGAAAACCAATTGTAATCATTTATTGTCTCTTTATTAGCCTATATATAGTCAATATTTAAACATACAATAATTTTCGCTTTGACGTTGCTGACATCAACTTCTTCCTACACTACTACTACTTGAAGAATTGAGCTGCAAGCAGGGCCCAGGGGGGTAAAATATACTTATATATTAATACATATAGGCAATTAAATACAACTAAACATAAAGGGTTCGAGAAGGAAATGTAGGCGAAGCAGTTGAAGATATCATCTTATCCAGCTTTTTGGCCATTAGAGACACATACTTCGGAAACTCATTTTATTTTATTAGAGATAGAAGGGAAGTTCTGCGAAGTTACACATGAACCAGTTCAAGAAGTTGTTTCTATATCGATCAGCAGTTCCTGTATATTCGGGTTTTTATGGGGTATTCTCATCTTTGATCTCAAAATAAATGTTAGTAGTAGCAACGGGGTTGGATCTTTAAAAGCGTTATGCAATGTTGATCGGCGCAGGGTCTTCTGTCGATTGTCTCACCTTCTTAACACTATTATCTTCGGACATCTGTGTTGCCATATACAATAAACTTTTACCTACTAAGCCCTCTATCCTATGGGAAGTACACCAATGACGGTCGATAGGTAAAGGAGCAGGGTTGGTAGCATTTTTCACTGTTCACAATGCAACTGGTTGAGTCCGCCGGGAAACATCTGTCGGAAAGAAGGGGTTTAGCACCTCCGATTAATCCTAACCGGAGTATCTTATTAATATTTAAAACGATTTTGTTATATAATTTTATAGTTTTCCCTCTTAGTAGAGAACTTTTTATCAAAATACAAGCTCTACATGTATACAATAAAGTCCGCCAGATAAATATTGGAATGTATGGGGTGAACAATAGAGGGACCATTTGTTCATATTAAGTCACGTAAGCGTGTGTACATCAGCTAGTGTTTGGAAAATTGCACTGGCAAATGAATCGATATCCGATATCCGACGATACAGGTTAGGTTTGGGAAAGAATCTCGAGAAGCTCGGACATCTCCAGTTTATGCACTAGCCCTAGCCCTTATCAGGCATAATCGGCTTAATCAATCCTAATCCGGTAAGAAGATCATCAAGTATCATAAATTTTAAACTACAAAGACATATATATTTAACACCATAAACGATAAACTCTATAAAAGAAACCTCTACTAGCTAATTCAGCTTCATCTTGTCTTACTTCCTGTTGTAGTAAATCTAAATCAATCTCTCTACGTCCACTATCAAGATCAATCTCGCTGAGTTTGACAAATTTTGGTCTTTTGATAACTTTATAACCGATATAAAAGACTAAACAGACTGGAGCTGCTAGATATGATTGAAAGAAGTCAGTAGCATTAGGTTCTCCGCCGATTGGAAAGAGACTAACGTAGAACTGCGCTCTTTTTTTTCTGTTAGTTTATTAAATTCAGGACTAGAAGTCATGAAAAGATGAGAATTTTGATGATCTGCATGAACTTCATGATGATCTGCATCTGCTTCATGAAGATCTGCATCAACAACAAATTTATACTTACATTAAAACCAAACAATTGAAAAGAAGGCCGTACCAACTTCCGAGTACTCCGGAAGTTGCTTTGAAAGGGACTTCGTCTAAAGTTCTACCATTATACTTTAATGCTTGTCTAAATCTGATATGACAAAGACAGATGGATCCCCAGGTGAAGATTGATGATAAACCAGAAAGAGCCATGAGCCATGCAAATACTTGAGTTTGTTTATCAGATGCAACAGTAAAACAAAGTAAACCAACAAGGGCACTTAAAGCAATACCTCCTAAAGGACGACCTTGACGATCGATATAACCTAAAAATTTTGGTGCTAAACCTTGAGCAGCTAAACCAGCTAATGTTCTTGAACATCCATAAACTGCAGAGTTACCAACTGAAAGAACAGCAATCATAATAACAACATTGATAACTGATGGTAAACCTTTAATACCAGCGTTTGCAATTGCAATAACAAATGGAGAAGCAGTAGCATCAGCAGATGAAGAACCACGTAAAAGTCTTGGATCGTCATAAGGAACTAATAAACCAATTAATGTTAATGAAATAAGATAGAACAAGGTGATACGCCAAAAGACTTGCTTTGTAGCAGATGGGAGAGATCTACGAGGATTAGCAGTTTCAGCAGCTGCTAAACCAACTAATTCAGTACCAGTAAAACTAAAGGCAGCAGTTACAAATACAGCACATACACCTTTGAAACCATTAGCAAATGCACCTGGATCATGCCAATACATACCACCAATATAACCACCTTGAGGACCACCACCGCAATTAAGAATTATACCTAATATAATAAACCCAATTACTGCAACAACTTTAATAAGAGAAAAGACAAATTCTGCTTCACCATAACCTCTTACACCAAACATATTAATGACTAAAATAACAACATAGAATATAGCAACCCAAGCAGCATTATTAACGGTAGGATGCCAATAATTAATTGTAATTGAAGCAGCTACTAATTCCACCGGTAATACCACCAACCATTGTAAACCATAATTCCAACCCATTGCAAATCCCCAAGCAGGATCAATAAATCTACTTGAATAAGTAGCAAATGCACCAGCAACTGGATAAATAACTGCTAATTCACCTAAAGACATGACTGTACAATACAACATGGAACCAATAAGAGCAAATCCAATCAATAGAGCAGCTGGTCCACCAACTGCTAATACTTTACCACTACCTACAAAAAGACCAGTACCAATGGATCCACCAATAGCAATCATTTGTAAATGACGACCTTTTAAACTACGTTGTAAAGGAGAATTGGCAGTAGCAACTGCTGCTTTTTCAACGTCCGTCATGTTGGAAGTATCAATACCAGATAAATCTGCTGGTTTAAATGAATTCTTAAATCGTTGGAAACGAGAAGTTTCAACTCTTTCTACAGAGCCAATATTTTTATTAGTGTCATCATCATGAGATTGGTAATCTTTAAGATCGTCCGACATTGTGAAGAGAATGAAAGGATGTGAACTTGTATAAAGTACTGAATATAATCAAGGAAATTTTGTGAAGAAAATATAAAGGAACTTTTTTTTAACAATAGAAATACAAAAAGAATTTAAAACTAAAAGCTGTAAATGAAAACCAAATTTCTGCCCTACAAGTGGATCAGATCAACCTTAAATATGACCACCAACCATCAGGCGGTTTTTGTAAAATGAATTTAACTATCATGGTTTATTTTTTTCCATCAAACGAGGGGGAAGACCTAATTATCAAAAAGAAACGTGAGATGCCAGATATCGACGTAGGAGAGTGAAACATAAGTATGTAAGTGGATAAAGTGGATTATCGGATGATAAGATGTGAAGTTAGAGAAAGGAATGTTATTTAAGCTTATAAACTTATAATAATATACAATATATATAGTCAAATCTCATTTAAACAAAGATAAATTTTAAACATATTAATTTAATTCATTGTCGTCTACTCAGAGTAATATTAGAGAATCTTGGAAGTTGTTTCCTCGGTGGGGTGGACTTACCAGATATGGAGTTAAAAACACGGAACAAAACTAATGCATAAGTTGGAGAAATTTTCTTTTAACAAGAGAGTTATATAGTTAAGTTTAACGTATGAATAAGTTATATATTAAGAAGAGTTTTCATTCAACATTCATCTATGGTGGGATATATAAAATGGTTAACATTTGAATGTTCAAATGTACCAACGTATCCATGAGCAGACATTCCATTGATTCATATAAGATTCATCTACAAGTTTCGTAGTAGAAAGGAGGGTCTAGTTGATCCGAGCTCACCATCTTAAAATAGAAATATTGAATGAAGGTCAAAAGCACTATGAAGAAATCGATTCCATTTCCTATTGCAACGAAAACTGGTGAACCCCTCTTAACGTTTCTTGTTTTTGAAAGATTTACATTCCACTTTTAGATGAAGATCGGCCATGTAAGGGAAGGAGAGAAGAGCATCAGTTAAAGGCATATTAAAGCGACCACTAAACTTTAACAGGAAATTAAACCTGCGTGAGAAGTTTTATTGCTGGTAGAGAAGAGAGTGGAGGAAGAGGATTAGATTTTAAGAGAATAGAAACGGAAGAACGATGTGTGGGGGTGCGAACTAAAAACCCGCTTGCCTTGGAGGTGGTCAAACTTTATATGAAGCTTTGATCATAAGACCTTTTACCATATTATACATTTATAAACAAATTTAAATACGTGAGTACAAATTGTAAGTTAAAGTTGAGTTATATAAAAAGAAACATTTAGTAAAATAGATGATATGCAAATAGTGCGAGAACGGTGAAACAAGCGAATTGCGGATTATATTTGCTGTTGAGAGTGCTCAAATTAGTCCGAACAACGGCGGCTTGAATTGCTATTAAACGCCGACCATTGACAAGAACGGGAGTAGTTGACGTTTATGATTTCATGGCTTGGTTTCCTAATTGGTTAGTCAGTCAGGGCAATGAAATTAAGACCGTTGAGGTTGGGGGATGGAAGAGTGAGAGATGGTTAGAGCGCTAGACCTAATTCCGATGGGCCGTTATAGGTTAAAATTTTAGCTTAGAATTGCATAGTTTAATAGTGAGGTTAAGTAAAATCCATTTAGTACCGCACCTTAATAGCAGTTAAGCATAAAGTAAGAGGAGGTTGCGGCAAGCGGAGAGTAGTAGTAGGGATTATGACGTAGTGGGCAACCATCATCGAATATGGGTTACGAAGAAAGAGTGTGAATGAATGAAACAAATGATTACTATTCATTAGAATATTATAATTTACAAAAGCACTTAAGTTCCCCACAATTACCCCATGTTTTAGTGTATCGCATCATCGTTCCCCGCAAAGTATCCCGGGTATCGACGGTACCGGGGAGATAGCAGACTGAGGAAGTGCTTGACCGAAGACGTTTACACGGTTTCGGGCGTGCCGCTAGTACAGGGGACGCGGTTAAAAAAGTGGGGGTAGTGATGAAGCTGAGGGGAAATTGCGGGGGATAAGAAAATAGATCAGCGATGAGGAGAAGGAGGAGGTTGATGATGATGTTGGTTATTGTGGAGAAATACGGTAATACTTAGTAAGATCGTGTGTATTATTAATAAATAGCTCAAACAGATTAATAATTCCTCGCTTCGCGAGGAACAACGGGTCCGGGCAGAGCCCGGCCGCCGGAGGCATGTGGAGGGGGGGAGAGAGGAGAAGTTATTATTACGTAGATAAGTTTCTTAAAATATATGCTAAATGAGATACTTTTTTGGTTACTGACCAAAAAGGTTGATTGGGATTGTCATCATCAATCCATGGTGGTACTTTTCTTCCTATTAATTCTTGTTCAGTTTTAATTTCATTATCGGGAGTTAGGATGTATACGAGAGATAGATCTTTATTATCGTCGGTTAGAGAAAGGGATTCACCTTTTAGTTGCTTCTTTCTAAGTTGTTGGGAATAGTGTCTTCCCTCTTCGGTTATGATATCTAATACTCCAATGTTTAAGTTTTTTAGAATTTCTTTATCAATGAATAGTTTTATAAGTGCATCTTTAAGACCAGGGATGTTCATATCGGATGGAATATCTTTGATGATTCGTATAGGATCGATAGATCCGGTTCCTTTTTCAAGTAATACTTTAATAAATAATGGATTTTTAAGACTGTAGTGGATGAGATCATTCCAAAGATCTTTATCATTTTGTGAAGTAGCGAAATCAAGTGCTTGTTGAGGATCACCTATTTTCTCTATTATTAATCGTAAAGCTTTTTGATTTTGACCAACTTTACCTAGGAGATAGACTAGTTCAGGAATGTAGTTGGATTTTTCACATATTTCTAAAGCTTTATTAAGACTATAGTTGTTGTTTCTTGAGAAAAATCCAATTAATTTATCTCGATCAAATTCAGCATATAGTTTTACTTGTAAATCACCAAAACCTTTGGCAATAAACGAATCCTTTTTATTTAATTCTTCAAGATAGAGAAATAGGATTATGTCGAGAGTTGGTGATGATGATAGTTTGTTGATTACAACTTCAGGAAGGATCTGATGTCTTCCATCGACGAATAATTGAACGGTCTCTTTAGTTTTATCGCGGATAATATCTAAAGATGCATTGTTTAACTCATCATCAGTTAGATTGTAGGTGAAGATTTGGGTAATCATGGAATGAATTTGTGGTAGCAGATGATATTTTGATATATGACTAATTACTGTAATATGATGTAAGATTAATAAATGATAAAGAGCAGAGAGGGGGTCATTAGTACGGGTGTAAAGGTCGGCTAATGCCATACGTAAAGAATTATCTGAACGTTTATTTAATTCCTTTTCATTTAGAGAATCTTCAATTTGATTTTTTAACGAATTTGAATTATATATTGGTGGTGGCCATTGATAGATTAATTTTATAAGCATTGATTGATTATTTTCAAGGCAATAATTGATAATTTTATTATAAATTTCTTGCTTGATTTCCAATTCTTCTTGGGTTGGAATAATAGCCGATAATTCTATAATGTGATTAGATTTTATAAAAATCCAACTCCATCTATCCCATTCTTCAATTAATATTGATGTTTTTATAGATTTATCTGAAAGTATTGTATGTAGAAATAAACTTGCATCCTCCCATTTATCTTTATCAATTAATAATTCAACATGATTAATACCAATAGTTAATCTTCTTATAGGATCTATTATATTATCACACATTTCCCAACATTTTTTATATAATTTTCTTTCTATTAACCAATCTATACGATCGAGTAGAGTTCTTTGTTCAGCAACTATTGCATCAGTAGCACTTATAATAAAGTATTTCTCTGGTGATTTATTATTACCAGTGAAATATCCTAAATGATAATCATTCAATCCTAATCTTTCGTATCCTTTCATTGATAAAACATCGGCATATATTTCATCACCACTCCAATCTATTAATTTCAATTCTGGTGGGTCAGGTTTCCGTTTACGATTAGTTGACATATCTTCATTCACTTTAGCATAGGATAGTATCATAACTGTATCTTTAAATGGCAATATACCACTTATTAACCAATCCAGTTTACAAACATTTTCAACTTCAACAATTTCATCAGGATGAAATGATAAAACTGATGATCCAGATGATAAAAATGATCCTGATTTTACTTTATCACCACCAATAGAAATCTTTATATTCCATATATGATCAACCCATGCTATATAAATACGATTTGTTTCAGGAAAGCAAATTCTTGGTTTATATAAATCAGCTCTTGGAGAATTTGGAGGTCTTTTAATATGTTTTAAAATCATTCGTTTACTTGTAGAATATAATGTAATACCATCTTCATTCATCCAAATAATAAGATTCCTTATCCAATGAAGAGATATAATTGGATTATCTTCAGAAGTATGCAAAACAGTATCTGATCTTCTTCCTAACCAATTCTTTTCACTATAAATAACATTACCAGCAGTACCAGCCGAAACATAAGCATGAGTATTTTTATAATTTGGATCCAAAGCAACAGCATGAATTGGACGTTTAAAATCAGCTCTTGAAATATCAGATTGATCAGAAATAGATCCTATTACAACTGTACCATCTAAAGATCCCGACGCAAAGTATTTACCATCCGTTGCTAATGCAAGAATTGAAGCTCTATGAGCATGAATAGATCTTATGTATGTAATGTCAGGATTAAAGAAATGTAATTTACCAGAATGAGTAGCAAAAACAATCAAGTTATCAGTAATTAAAAAGCTAGAAACATCATCAGTGGTGAAAATAGGAGGTTTAAGGTCAGGACGAGAATATTTAAATTTAGGTTCTTCTTCATCTGAATCATCATCTGAAGAATCTGAAGAATATTCCTCAGATTCATCTTGATCAATAGAAATGTTAGTAGTATGTTCGAGCTCGGGTTGGAGTTCCATGTCGGTATTAATTGTAGGATCACCATCAGTATTTATATGACTACCATCGCTATCATTGCTGACTTCATTAGCATTATCATTATCATCACCACTACCACCACCACCACTCCCATGTGTTTCACCATTTTCCCCAATTTCAATCCCTTCTACGCTACCTCTATCTAATACTTCTATTGTACCATTCTCTTCATTATCAACATCAGAATTCAATTCAGGATTAACTTCTTCTACTTCTTCCTGCTCCCCCTCCTCTCCCTCTCCCTCTCCCTTTACCTTCCCTTTAACAGATTCATCTTCGTCATTCCCATTACTATCCATTGTTTCCGACATTATCTGCCCACTTGATATTAAAGTGGTGAAGTAGAATACCTCTTTTGGTAGATAAGATTGCTGATGCGGCTGTCCAACATTATAGCATATTAGTATATAAGTAAACATTGATCTAAACGCTATTACCATATATTCTACCACCACCATCCACTCTTCCTAACCACCCATGTCTAAATGTAATCATTCTGTTAAAATCTTTTGTCCATGTCAAGAATCAAATATTACATCTCATCAAACTTCATCAAATCCCACCTCACCACTCCATATTCCCACCACTCTATACAAACCTTATACTCTTCATGATCTAGAATATCTCTACTTTTGTGACCACTGTAAAACAATTAAATGTCCTAATTGTATCAATGAAGAAATTATATCAAGATATTGTCCCAATTGTTTAATTGAAGTTACTGAATCGTCTGCTAAATCATCATCAAATAAATGTTTAAGAAACTGTATCCAATGTCCTGGTTGTAATTCTTCCATTACAACTAATCTAGATTCGAATAATAATTATATATTAACATGTAATTACTGTGAATGGAAAACATCACCCAGTGATTTACCAATTAAAAAATCTTCAATCAGTATAGCACAACAAGTTGTAAATATTAAAGAAATGAATGAATATAAAAGATTTAAAGAGATAACTAAAGTATTACAAAAAGATATAAGACAAACAATTAATTTACCATTTAAAATACATAATAAGCAGTCATTTGAACCATTCAAGAAGGATATGAGTATAGTTATAAATGAAGCTAAAGAAGATACGCCAACCACTCCCACCACTCCGACCACTCCCAACTTAATCCACCTTCGTTCAAAAACAGCAAAACGATGTAAAACATGCCGTCATTCATTAATAAAACCGGATCCTAGACCAAATTCAATCAAATTCAAAACGAAATTTTTAGCAATGAATTACCTACCGAATCTTTACCTACAAGAAGTTAAAACCACCGAGGATAATGTAGCAACACCAACCATTACATCAACCAGAAACCTATTATTAACATTAACCAACTCGCTTCCAACACAAATGAAAATCAATATGTCAACATCACAATCATCAGTTACATTAATAACACCTCAAGTAGAGTTAGGAGCTAAT
This sequence comes from Sugiyamaella americana, assembly GCA_030583405.1. Lineage (NCBI taxonomy): Eukaryota > Fungi > Ascomycota > Dipodascomycetes > Dipodascales > Trichomonascaceae > Sugiyamaella > Sugiyamaella americana. Next base: position 36,041 of record JAJMID010000138.1, read on the forward strand.
CCCGAACTATGGGATGAAGAATCATTAATTAAAGGAGTTCCATTTTCAAGGATAGCAAAAGAAACCAAAGTAACAAAACGGGTTTTCATGAACAAAGAACGAATCAAACAAACAACATCAATTCACGATTCAGGACCAAATTGGGTTACAATTCCAATAGAAATATCATTATCATCATCCCAATCAACCTCAACACCCACATTCAATCTTCCCTTATTCTTAAGCATATCATACCAAGAAGAAGACGAAGACGAACAACAGCAACAACTCAAACTCCCTTCAGAAAACATACGAATTGGTATATGGTATATAATAGAAATCAAAGCATAGACCCACCCCACCTGCCTCCGGCGGCCGGGCGCTGCCCGGACCCGTTGTTCCGAGCTCCGCTCGGAGTACAACTATATATACCCCATAGCTACCCCGCGAAGCGGGGACAACA
>JAJMID010000139.1:0-36413 GCA_030583405.1 Sugiyamaella americana
TTAAATGTGTGTATACGCGTTATTTATCGACGTTACGTTATATGGATCTAATATTTAGTAGCTATATATGTGAAAGGCAATCTTAGTTGTATAGGATCTAACTCCAACTTCAGAATATCTCGACATAAGAATTGTCGATCCGTTACCCACCAACCTGATGGATCCGGAATTCCAGGATTGGGACGGAATTACGTTAACGCTAATGAGAGAGTAAGAACTGAACCAAATATTTATAAGTGAGTGGGTTTTAATCACCGTTTTTCAAGTACCAATAGACTACTCGAGTAAATTTCATCTCTAACGCTGATTAACTAATTCCCCCATCTCCTCCCCGCGAAGCGGGGCCAACGGGTCCGGGCAGCGCCCGGCCGCCGGAGGCAAACAGGGGACCCTCTCGGAGGTCGACTCCCGAAAGAGATTCCAAAAGTATATATAATAACGGACGATTGTTTGATATTAATTTTGTATAGGGAGAGTGTTGCTATGTCTAGAAACGAATTAAATAATAAGGTAGAGCCAGTTGCGGCATATTTACCTACTCCTAATAAAGTAACTCCTTTGAATGTTGATAAAGCAGTTTATGATGGAATAGCTAATGGGAAGAGGGAATTGGTAGATAGATTTACTATTGATATTCGTACTGCAAAAGCTTGGAAAGTTCCTGCTGGATATATTTGTAAATTGATTACTCCGGAAGGACCTCAGGTTGGTGATTTGAATTTATGGAATTTGCATAACCCTAGAGAACGGTTTTGGGCAAGTAGAACAAGACAATTACATAGTTCTCATGTTAGTATATATGATAGATTATGGTCTAGTTTACCATATTTAAGGCCTATGATTACTATTATCGGAGATTCTCTTAATGATTATGGTGTTGATAAATGGGGAGGAAGAGTGCATGATTTACTTGGTACAAGATGTGATCCTTATGTCGATGCTATGTTAAGTGGTGGAGACAATGAAGACATTATTCATAATCATTGTCATTCCAATTTAACAAGAGCTATTTTACCCTATGGTTTAACTGAATTTGATGTTCATGATGTATTAAATGTTTTTCAAGTAACTGGATTAAACGATAAAGGGCAATATTTCATGGAAACCTGTCCAGCAAAGGAGAATGATTCCTTTGAATTCTTTGCTGAAATTGATCTCCTCTGTGCCCTATCTGCCTGTCCAGGTGGTGATTTATCCAAATGGGGATGGGGTACTTCCTACGATGACATCTTATCATGTTGTAGACCACTCCAAGTCGAAGTCTATAAACTACTCGAACCTGAAAAAGTATTATCAAATTGGTCTCCTCCTAATTTCGCCCCTTACAAAGGTAATCATGGCCTAACTTACACCTCCAATTAACCCCCATCCCCCCCCTCGCCTCCGGCGGCCGGGCTCCGCCCGGACCCGGTTGTTCCTCCGCTACGCGGAGGATTGCGTGTACATATAGGAATATATTCTGTTAGTAGTTGCCGTTACTTTTGCCTCCGGCGGCCGGGCTCTGCCCGGACCCGTAGCCCCCGCTTCGCGGGGGAAATAGCAGTTACACAAACCCCAATTTTACACTTCCTCGCGCAGCGAGGAACAACGGGTCCGGGCAGCGCCCGGCCGCCGGAGGCACGACCTCGTATCGCAGCGTTAACCGCGGGCAGTCACGACCCGCGGTCCTCTAACCGCTATTAACTTAATTAATTGTTGGGTTTAGTGTGAACGTGTTGTTGTGTTGTTGTTCGCAAGTTTATACATACGAAAGTTATAGAGAATGTTGTCGCCCCTACACTTCTTCCTCGCGAAGCGAGGAACAACGGGTCCGGGCAGCGCCCGGCCGCCGGAGGCATGGTAACTATGTAACGCCTTGCGTTGGAATAGCCTTTCATGTTATGTAGTTCACAGGGGTTTTTATGCAATGTACTGCCACTAATTTCCAAACAAGGATAATTTAAACCATGAAAAACTTTAATTTGAAACAAGGAGTGAGATAGAGTTACGTATCTTGGTAACTATCTGAATGTGGAAATTATTCCTTTAAGATATGCAAGCAACAGAAATGGTGATTTAATTTAAAGTGAGAGGAGCGGAGGGGGAGGGGGAGGGGGAAGGGGGTAGTTGAAGGTGAAGAGGGGATAGGGGGAGAAGAGATGAAAGGGAAGAGATAGAAGTTTCAATTTAAATACTTTGTTAACCATATTTCTATAAACTTGCTTCTATTATCTTGTTTTCGTCTGTTAACAGATTTTTACCCGATTAACCATGCATCTCCGGGGAGGGGCTGCTGTTAACTTTAATTAGATTATGAGTTGCATGTGGGTTAGGTCAGTAAATATTCTCTTAAACGATAGCTTAGCCGCCTATCAGCCGCATATAATTGAGTGGGATATTTCCTTATCAAGTTGGATCTTCATTTTTTTAAAGTTAAAAGTGTAACTTATTGGGTTAGACTAAAAACTATATGCATACTGTTGTTAAGTTTAACCTAACTTCATCAGGAGAATGATATGAGGCTGTATTGCTTTTTGTGTATTTCCCATTTAGGAAATAGCCGTCCCCAAGTCGTTTAATGTTGTTAGCAAAGCGGGATCTAACAATGTAGACTAACAGCAATAGGAAGCATAACAGCAATGATAAGAAATGGCTAAAATTAGGTAAGCGATACGAGAGGAGAGAGAAGAAGGAAGAAAAAGGGAGGAAAAAGGGAAGAAAAAGGGGAGAGAGGAAAAGGAGGAGACGACACTAACCAACAATACGAGAGGTACCACAATAACCAAAGCGAGGACCTGATAAACGGTTTATTCGTAAATTGGTCTTTAAGCATAATTGAATATGAAATCACACTTTGTAATAAGCTTAAATTGCATCCTCAGGTTAGGGTAAATATTAGGTTTGGTTAAACCAAAGATAAGGACCAAATAAGAAAAGTAAATATAGCCGTATGTGTTTACACAGTAGTTTAAATATCGGCAACAGCGGAGAGCTAGTCCGTCTCCAATATAAAACAAGGAGTGGGGAAAGAGGGGAGAGCGATTAAAGAGTCACTAGTGGAGCGGGGATCGATTTTTGGAGACAGCAAGGGGGGTCCCTCCCATAGTGCCTCCGGCGGCCGGGCTCTGCCCGGACCCGTTGTTCCTCGCGTAGCGAGGAAAATATCTTAATTACGCGCAGCTACGTCGCCGGTAGCCACCGTCAAACCTTCTTCAACGTTAATCACTCTTAACCTAACCATCGCGCGATCGCCCTTATTATAACCACTACTACTGGCCCGTGAGGCTTGCTCGGATAGACTGCAGATTTCTTCTTTTTCCATGCAATCTTTAACGTTATGTAGGTACACGCGCGGACTTCTCGGAACACCACCCACGCATACACACACACACACACACACACTCCACAGTGCCTCCGGCGGCCGGGCTCTGCCCGGACCCGTAGCCCCCGCTAGGCGGGGGAATAATAACGTGTTAATTCGCGAGGAACAACGGGTCCGGGCAGAGCCCGGCCGCCGGAGGCACTGGGGGGTGAGGGTGGTGTGTAACCGCCGTGCGTAAGTGAGGCTGGACGATGATGGTTAAACACAAGCTAACACTGCCCAGTTCATTTAGTGTTTGTTGATTGGTCGATGACGTAATTTATGTATTGGCGTTAGTGCAGCAGCAGGAGGGGTAGTAGTTGCTTTTTATAGGCAGTAAAAAGCAATTTAAAGGTTAAAACTGAAAGATGAGCTTAATGTAGTAGTGATGAGCAGGGCTAGGGTGAGCATAATTCGATTAACATTCGTGGGGGGGAAGAGGGGGGGTAGAGTGTAGCTGAAGGAAGAGGAAGGAGGAAGAGTAGAGAGAAGAGTAAAGGGAGGAGCAGGGGAGAGAGGAGGAGAGAGGGTAAGAAGAGAGAATGTAGGGTGAGAGAAAGTAGGGAGAGAGAAGGTAGGGAGAGAGAAGGTAGGAAGAGAGAAGGTAGGGTGAGAGAAGGTAGGGAGAATATTATAGATGAAGGGAGTATACAGGAAGGAACGAGGAAGAATGTATATATAAATAGATATATATAGATAGTTGAATAATTAGATAGTGATATTCTAATTTGAGCTTCTGTAGCGTGCTCAGTCTATAACCTATGATATATTAACCAGTGTTAACGTTAAAATAGTATTACCACCTAGCTTCTATATATAGGTAGGTAGTGCCTATAGCTATAGGCGATGTCTAACCAAGATATAGGATTCAGCTTGTTAGTTGTTACTACATTGGCAGATAATCTCTTTTTATTTATGTAACTACAGTAACTGCATTCTCAGGTATTATTATACAACGACGGCAGTTTTTTACAATGAAATGCCAAGTGAGGTTGAAAAATTTTAAGTTGATATAATAACCATGACACATCGATAATGATGATATTAGGTTCAATACAATGATTGTGGATTATAAAATACGTGTTGGATTATCAGAGTTAAGAAATATCTTGTGATATAGCTGAGAGAATGGGAACTGTATCGCGTTAGATTCTTGGCTCTTAGCTGATGAAAAATGGTTACAATTAGAGGGCGAAGTGATTGAAAGTAGCTGCCAAGAGGGAAGAGAGAGAGAGAGAGAGGGGAGAGAGAGAAGAGACGGGAGAGAGAGAGGGAAGAGAGAGAAGAGACGAGAGAGAGAGAGGGAAGTTAGAGAGTGGCTGAGGGAGGTAGTGATGGCAATTAGAGGTGAAGTGAGTGTAAGGTGTAGAGAGGATAGGAGAGGGATATAGGGTAGAGCAGAGTAGAGTAGAGTAAGGAATTGATTTAGTGTATAGTGTGTGACGTTCTAGTTAGAGTATGAGCTAATTGACGTACGGGGAATCCCCCGCGGAGCGGGGGCCACGGGTCCGGGCAGAGCCCGGCCGCCGGAGGCGATTGACGGGGAGGGAGGGAGGGAGGTTGGGGTTTGGGGGTTTGTTTGCCCACTGCAGATCCTGCAACTTTAACTCTAACCGAGCGCCAAGCTTTTTTGTAACCAGGGGTGAGAAAAAGGAATTATGAGAGGAGGGGAGGGGAGGAGGAGAAGAAAAAGAAAATTAGAATAAAAATAAAATATGATCAACGGAAAGAAAAAGAAATGAGGGATTGAGAAAAGAAATTTGTTTAGAAAAAGTAAACCCGCTTGAAAATGAAAGTCGCACTGAAAGAGACGGGAAGGGAAGAGAGAGAGGAGGAGAAGAAGAAGAAGTTGAGTTGTTTTAATTTTTGCTTTATAAATTTTTCTTGATAAAATTCTGATTTAAATTGAATTTTAAAAGAGAAGAGAAGAGAAGAGAAGAGAAGAGAAAAGAAAAGAAAAGAAGAAAAGAGAAGAGAAGAGAAGAAGAATAGACGGAAGAACCGACGATTAAGTTTAAGAATATCATACACAGTTAACAAGTTTGATCAAGAATTGAGTCAACAGCCAATTTAACAACCAATTCAATAGCCAATTTATCACTCAATTTAGCAGCTAATTCAACAGCCAATTCATCAGCCAATTCAACAACCCCACCACTACAACACTAAAACTACATTTGCCTTATCAACGGCTTATACGGCATCAATTAATCTTTGTTGATAACCGACTTCAAGACGATATCAATTGTAAATAAACGATTATTTGAGAGTGGGAGAGAAGGAGAAGGAGGAAGTTATAAGAGATATCGATATAATAATTCACACAACGAAGGTAATCAGCAAGTTCAAGGTTACTCTTCATATCAAGAATATCCACCTCAATCTCAACCACCATTTCAACCATCGTTTCAACCACCACCACCACCACCACATTTACAACAGAAAGTTCAACTTCAATTTAAACCTACCATCCCCATCACCAACACCACCCCTACCACCTCCACTCCCCCACCAACCCCTTCTCCACCTATGACAATGTACCCTCCTCCTCCAAGAATGGAATCATATCATGGTTACGTTCGAACCACCCTGGATGCTATTATCCTCTTTGAAGCTTGTAGAATTGGTTTATTACCTCGGGTTCAAAGAAGACTTTCTGAAAAGGAAAGGAAAGCAATTCAACCTGGTTCTGTTTTTGTTTGGGATGAAAGAGAAGCAGGAATGAGAAGATGGACTGATGGTAAATCTTGGAGTGCAAGTAGAGTTTCAGGATCTTTTCTAACATATCGAGAAATGGAAGGTAAACGTGTAGAACTTGTAGTTGATACAAACAATCCAACTAATCCAAGTAACCCTCAACAACAACAACAACAACAACAACAACAACAACAACAACAACAACAACAACCTTCTCCTACTCATCATTCTCAACCATCATTTCCTGATGATATATTATCCCCTCCTAACAGTCATTCCACAGTTAGTAGTACTTCTCCAAACCTAAACGATAACGACGATGATGAACCTGATGTTCATTGGATTCCTCAAGATGGTTATAGATATAAACCAAATGGATTAATGAAACAATCTTTCTCAATTACAACATCAACTAATTTAAAATTGCATCTAATTTCATACTTCTCGCGATCTCAATTAAAAAATGGTGAAATGTTGCCAGTACCATCAAGAGATCCTCATTTAAGAAATATAATTATCCCTAAAGGGTTATATCCTGATCATTCATCACCATTAGATCACCCTCATCCCAATACAATCGTACAAATTTATACACCAGAAAGAGATTCAGCAGGTAATGTTATTCCCACCTCAGAAAATGCTTTACACGGAGGTCATGGAGGTCCTCCAGGCACAACAGTAACACAGGTTATATACAATGGACCACCACCATCTAGACAACTAGTACCTAATTATCCTCCACCACCATCAGTATTTCAACAACCACCACCAGGAATGCCAATCCCCCCTCAACATTTACAAGGAGGATATCAACAACAACAACCTTTACCCCCTCAACAATATCAACCAGGTCCACCAGGTCCACAAGGTCCACCCCCACCACCCCCACCACCTCAACAGCTTCAAGCACAATCACCACAATACTACTACAACCAACCACCCCCACCTCTACAGCAATTACCACCGCCATTACAACAAGCACCCGCACTTCGAATTAAACAAGAACAACAGCAACAACAGCAACCACCACCTCCTCCACCACCACCACAACAACCACAACACCATTACACCCTCTCTGGTAGTCCACCTGGTCAAACACTCCACCCACAAACGCCATCTAGACCAGGAGGAATGTACGGCCCACCACCACCAACAACCAACAGCATAATATCAACGGCAACAACAACCCCAATTTCATCCGTATCACCAAAAGTACCCACACCACCACCAACTCACGGATCAATATATAACAAAACAACATCACCACCACCAACATCAAGAACACCACCAACAATACCTGCAACAATTCTCCCATTACCACTCCCAGAAAGAAAACCAATAGCACCACTAGTACCTGGAAATAACTCAACTCCACAAGGAGGAATTGAAAAGCCAATATGGAGTGAAGATGCAAGAGCAATCAACGTTCTTGATAAAAGGTTCAATTTTAGTATTTAATCAATCATTTATTTTTTATATATTTATTTTTTAACCTATACCTAAGTGTATAATACAAAATCACCCTCCCTCTCTCCCCCCACCTGCCTCCGGCGGCCGGGCTCTGCCCGGACCCGTTGTTCCTCGCGTAGCGAGGAAAATAAGCTGTGCCCCTAATACGTAGAATAAGAACGTGAACACTCCCCTCCGCCACGAACTCAATAGCTGAAACTAATTTTTTTTTTGTTTTTGTATTTTTTTTTTTAATGTTTAATAAATGCTAGTTCAGCCATCGTGTGCAAAACAACATCTCAACATGATTGCTACAAAGGATGATAAATTCTCTCTTTAATTCATCTATCCAAACAAACTGTCCTCTTTGTTGCTAAGTCTTCTAATAAATCTCTTGACATAGGACTTGGGTGTTAAAACAATGGTCAAGCAGTCATAATTAATAGACATTCAAGGATTTTGGTTAACTTCGCCTTTAAAAAAATAAAAACGAAAAAAAATGGGTTTCACCCTACCAAAGTGACCACGAGCTGAGAATACCTGTTTTTCAAAAAGTTGTCCGGTATCGCGAGAAATTTGAACGTTGATGGTAGTTTTTCCTCGCGTAGCGAGGAACAACGGGTCCGGGCAGAGCCCGGCCACCGGAGGCAGGTGTGGAGGGGGAGGGGGAGTCTAAGTAATAAATTAATATATAAGATCACATTATGATACAATCTTTTTCTTCTTCGGTTCCTAGGGGAATTCCCATTTCGTCAAAGGTTAATGCAACTCGGGGTGGCGGTGGATTGGATGGCGGTGTTGTGGAAGAAGGAGAGGAGGAGGAGGAGGAGGTGGTGGTGGTGGTTTCTGGGATTGATGGTGGAAGTGCTGATATTGAACTGGCGTTTGAGGTCGTTGTTGTGGAAGAGGATACTGTTGATGTTCTACTGAATTGTGATAGTGGAGGTGTTAATGATTCAGTTGAAGCCGGTGGTGGTGGCGGTGGACTTGGTTGTGATGGTGGTAATTGAGGTGGTGTTTTAGGTGGAGATTTGGATTTAGATTTAGATGTAAAGAAGGAAAATGGCCTAGTTAATGATGGTCTGGATTTTTCTTTGCTTACTGGTGATTTGGATGTTGATCTTTCTGGCATTGTATTTCTATTTTTAATAGGAGTAATGGATTGATTGCTTTTGATTGAACCGGTAGGACTTTCATCAAGTTGTAATTCATTAAATTTTTCTAGATTAAGTGGTGATGATGGTTTAGTTGGTGTTGAGGTATTGGAAATGTCACTATCTGATCGATAATCGCCTAAGGTTGGTTGAGACGAATAAGATCTAATATTCGTTCTTACATCTGGATGACGAAGTGATGGTGAATTTTGAATTGGACCTGGTGTAGAATTAAGAGATGTCATAGATGTATCACCAATACCTGGAGATGATACTGGTGAAAGTTTGGTACTTCTTCTCTTAATAGGATCTGGTGAGGTTGATTTCGGTTCAGGACTGATGGTTCGATTAGAATCATATTGCTCATTTATAAATGAATGTCGTTTAAGTAATTCAGATGATTTCTTCACTTTTAACGGTACTATTTTATACAACACTTGATTATCTATTGGTTCGTCATTGGCTGGTTGGAATGTAGATCCTTGTTCTGATACTGTTCGTAATGGAGGTGCTGAATTGGCGGTACTAAATGATGGTCGTTCACTAGGTGGCGATGGAATTGGATTTCTAATTATATTTAATTGTTCATAACTTGATATTCTTGTTGGTTTAGTAGGTGATGGTGTTCTTTCCATTGATATTCTATTTGGCTTTGTTGGTGATTGTGTTCTCTCCATTGGCATTGACATTGAATGAGCAAGTTTTGGTGGTGAAGGTGTTCTTTCTATTGACATGGATTTTGTATGTACAGGTTTAGGTGGAGATGGAGTTCTAGAGATGGAATTTGGTCCAGCAATTTCAGTATTTATGTCTTCTAAAATTGGTGCTCTAACTGGAGAAGAAACTTTTCTAGGATTGATTCTTGATTCTAAATTTCCTGAAAATGACTGTTCAGTAACAACACTAGCAGAATATCGATGTGATCTACGAGGGGAAGGACTTCTACTGGCAGGAAAAGAAGGTTGGGTTAATACTTCCATTGAAGAGGATGTGAAATTAAATGGTCTTGCAACATCTTTTGGTAAAGGAGTAGGTGCTGAAATGGTATTACCAGTTAATGAATGATAAACTCTTCTTGGACTTGGTGATCTACTAACAGGAGGAGAGTTGTATGCTGGTTTTGGTAGTAAGGGTGGAGATGGTAATGGTTTATCTTTTGGTTCTGATATATCTTTAGGAAGATTAGGTAGTAAACGAGTATTAGATCTAGATATTTTTGATGTTTGTCTCTTCATTGATATTGTTCGTTCATGATCTTTACGAGTCAATTGTCGTTGAATTCCTGCATTCATTGATACTCCATCATCAGGTATACTTTCATTTGGTTGCTTATCTTTTGCTCTTTCAATCTCTTTTAATAATATTGGTAATCTCACCTTTGCATCTTCAAATCCATGATCAGCTGCTAATTTATAATATTTTAATGCTTCTTCTACATTTGATTCAACATAAACACCAACTTCATAATAATATCCAATAGCAAATTCACCAGTTGAATTCCCTTGATTAGCTGCCATTAAAGCAAATTTAAATGCCCATTCTTCATTTATTGGAAACTTGCCTTCACATCCACAAATCATCCATTTAGATATCTCCATTTCTGGAACTCCTAATAATGGTCCAACAATTGGCGATTTATCGTCCTTATCTCTTTTTAACTTTTCTCTATAAACAGTAAATTGATCTTGTCTACTTGCAATATGAAAATATCGTAAAGCAATAGATGGATCATACCCCTTTTCTCCACCTTGCCATGCTTTACCCATACGAAGCAATGCAGGACCAAATCCTAACCAAGCAGATCTTTCTAATGCTAATATACCTGCTTCGCGATCTAGTTGTTTATACTCCGATAATGATGGGATATTAAGTTCGCCTAATTGAACCAATCCATAAATATAAGCAGCTTGAGCACAATCAGGATCAGCTAAAAAGGATGCCTTTTCAAGATATTCTAATCCTAATTTAGCATCTATTGGTTTTTTCAATTGTCCTTGTAAATATGCTATTGACATTCTATAATAACAAGATGCATCTTTACGTTTAATACCATGTTCAAAATATGCTAAAGCAGGTACAATTTGCCCAGAACTTTCATAAAATGCTCCTAATCTATATAAAGCACGAGAATACCCTTGTTTAGCAGCAACAAGAAACTTTTCCATTGCTAAATCTGCATTCATCGGATAATCAAAAAGGCCAAATAAATACCATAATCCAACAGTATAATTAGCAGCACCATGGAATTTTGAATTACTATTAGAAACTGCTGTTGAATCATTAGATGAGTCAGATATCAACTTCACCACATCGATAGCAGTATCAATCAACTTCTTATTCAATCCAGGTTGTGCTTCGGCAAAATCCAAAACTTCACGTGCCCATCTAAACAATCTATGTATATTCTCGGAATTATTATCTACTTTTGATACAATATGATAGTCTCTAATGAATTTCTGTATCTTCTGATCGGGACTTAATGCTAAACTTGGAAATGGTGAATCAATAGAAGGGAATATCTCATCACAAAATTCAAATGGAATAGGCGTTTCATCTGAATTGGAAATCTGTCCATCTTCAGTCATATTGAGGAATTAATGATCTTCCTAACGCTTAACAGTTGTTATCATAGAAGAAAGATATAAATGGATTAAACGAAGATGTTGATATTATTAATTATATTATCAAGATTAATGTTTATTTCATCAAGGAAAGTTGTGAAACCTTATTTTCTTTAGGAAAATATCAAACTTGGTGGACGCGACCTTTTGACGGGAATTTTTTTTATTTATTTTTAACCTACCGGTTACAGTGTACGCCTTTTTTTGAAATGTTGACGTACATATGCACGTTTACTAAATATAACATTGTGTTTGGATGTAAACAGAGGGTGATAAACAGAGGATGTTTAGATGGGATTGAGAGAAGATGATGGAATGGAAGTACCGGGAAGCAAGGGGATGAGATGGGGGTAAAGGAGATCGATTGTAAGTTGATAGAGATGATGGTGAAGTTAGATTGTACAATTGGTTTAGTCTTGGTTCTTTTTTAAGTCTTGGATCAAGTGAGACAAAACTAATGGTATTGTTAGTTAGACATAAACTATTTTAGTAAAGATAAAGTAGTAGTCAGTAGTAGTAGAATAGGCTAAATTGAAGGGGGAAACGATGGAAATACAAAGGAGAGGAGGAAATACGAAAGATATATTAAAATTAAATAAAAAGTAATATTAAATATACAGAAAGAAAGAAATTAGAATTAGGTCCAAGTTGCTGTATATAGGACTGGTCCTAAATGTTCCTTTTATGGATAAGATCTACAATATTCTAATAAAGCACCAAAGAACCGAAGAACTTTAGACAGGTTCCGTGAAGATAACTAGATTACCAATTATATAAAGTAACTTAATAATAATTCAATAATCTGACCATACTATATCTTATATAAACTATATAACTTAATAGATATTCTCTTTTATAATTACGTCTTGTCCGTTCTCTATCTTTGCCGCACAATCTCATCGCATATCTTCAACTCCAAATTTATTTCCATATTCAACTCACTCTATCTCTCATTATGAATGAAATTTGGGAAAATAAAGTATTAAATGATTCAGAATTCATATCCTCTCACTCTAAATATGTTAGTGTAAATATAAATGGCTGTAAAGCAGCTGCTGAGAATATTTATCAATCTATGATAGGCCAATCATACTCAACTGCTACTTGGTCAAGTCATGAATTACATCCCGATTTTCAAAACGAAGAGACAATCAATTGGATTTTAACAATCGACCTTTTAAATTTCAGTTTTTGGTCTGAAGAAGACGAAGATGATACAGGAAATCCAAATACTCAACGATATACCGTCTCATATAAAGGTAAATCATATACTGGATATTGGAGTTTAGTAGCAGCTATCAATAGAGCAATTGATGAATATAAAATACCAATTACAGATCCACAATTCTGGGCATCCGAAGAATTCACTGAAGAGATTTTAAACAAAGTATTTAAAAGTTCTACCACCGAACAAGTACCATTATTCAAAGATCGATTTGCAATTCTCAAACAAGCAGGACAAATTATAATGGGAGAAAAAGAACTCCAGTCATCTGCCACCACCCAGCCATTTATTGATTTATTTCTCAAGCCTGCCAACAACTCAGCACTAAAATTAGTCGACATAGTAAGTTCTAAAATCCCTTCCTTCAACGACATATCCATTTACAATTCAAGAACCGTTCACATAATGAAACGAGCACAAATCCTCGTATCCGACATTTGGGCATGTTTTGAAGGGAAATCATATGGAAATTTCTATGATATAGATGAAATCACCATGTTTGCTGATTATCGAGTACCACAAATCCTCCATTCATTAAACTGTATCACGTACAATGAAGAACTAACCAACGATATCAAAAATTTCAAATTATTACAAAATGGTGAGCCCAAAGAAGTTGAAATAAGAGGATGTAGCATCTGGTCAGTAGAAATAATCAAAAGAGAGATCATACTAAAAGACCCAACTGCACCCATAAACTCAATCTTAATAGATTATTACCTCTGGGATACAGCAAAACAAACCCAAAGAGAAAAAGGATTACAAAACATTATCCCGTGTCACAGAACAAGAAGCATTTTCTACTAGCCCACCACCACCACCACCGCCGCCACCCGCACCACCCACAGTGCCTCCGGCGGCCGGGCTCTGCCCGGACCCGTTGTTCCTCGCTACGCGAGGAATAAAAGATGTATTGTACAATAAATAAATTAATATATATATATATATATATGAAATTTCTATTTAGATTTCTTCTGATCAACCAACGGCTTAACCATTTTCTAAACGTATTAGCTTCTAGTTCGAGAGTATGGATTATTCCTCGTGTAGCGAGGAACAACGGGTCCGGGCGGAGCCCGGCCGCCAGAGTCACACACTTACATCTATGAATTTTTGTCGAACTCTGGATTGTGGTTCTCCTAGTGCAATTGAAAATTGTTCTAGCATTGGTGGATGTCCAACATATGATGCTAAACTATCTCTATGAACATTTAATTGCCATTGTCTAATATGTTAGCTTATTGCAAGGAGACGTTGACTTTGCCTCCGGCGGCTGGGCTCTGCCCAGACGCGTTGTTCCTCGCTTTGCGGTGGTGGTTGTTGCTTACTCTCGGGTTGTATCGGTGTTTCCAACTCCTAGAAATCTAGTTTGAAGTTGTTCAAAATTCTGCTCATCTCGAAGCTTATCAGCCTATCATTGTTAGTATTCAATCTTTCATCATTGATCTTTCCTTCTCTTTCACCTACCATTTTATTGTGTATATAGAGAGAGAGCTTAGCGTTTGAGCATGAGAGAAGATGATCAACATGGTGAGATTATTTTACGCAGCTATTGTGCGGTCGTTTAAACGAGGTTTCAAAATCTTCAATTGCACTTTTCACAGCATCTTTCTTAGAAAATATGTAAATATTAATAGTTTAATTGAATAGTATAAACCAGAGTTATTAATTGAGATTGTAATTTAGAAAATAAATGATTGGGAAGGTGAAAATACATGAGGTAGGTAAACTGATAACCATCGTTGTAAAGAGGTCATCTCGGGACCCTTGCATGTGGACCCCTAGATGAAGATGAACTTGCATTTTCACAAGATATTTATTAGAATATATATAAATGTTTCTATCTTAATTAGTTATATATTAGTGATTACGCCTCTCCTGTTATCGTTAACCAGAAGCTGGCATTTTCTCAACACCAATCTCTTTTCGAATGAGCTACTTCGATGGAGATGGCTATGATCACAGGTTTTTATAGAAATAATCACATATATGTTAATTACAGATAGACATTAAGAATTAAGATTTGAATTTTCACTGAGTGAGCTTGTAATTGACCTAGTAAAAGTGTTTTCTCCTATATAAATTGTGTCTATATTATCGCTAGATATTATCGTCCCTTGCCCAGTTGAAGCAATAATACGGCTGAGGGTTGACATCTGAAATTTGGAGAGGGAGGAATAATTCGCACGCACATCTAGAAAAGAGTGAGATACCGACAGACGTGGAGGAAGAAGAGTTACGAAAGAGAATAGATTGAAGAGAGAAGTAAACCATTGCCAAAAAGATTGAAGAAGAGTTTGTAATGGAAGTTGATAAAGCAATTGGGTCAGAAGATGGACCGAAGAAATTTGAAGGAGAATATTTAACGGCTTCGATAATTGAAACATGGGAAGATGAAGGAAGTGAAGAGATGTAAGTGAGAGCAGCGGAGCATTTCCTCGCTACGCGAGGAACAACGGGTCCGGGCAGCGCCCGGCCGCCGGAGGCAATGTGGAGGGGATCTAACGAATTGATTTAGAAAAGCGAAGTTCAGTTTGGCCGCTGATGATGTTAATAATGAGGTTATGATTGGCATATTTTATGAGTGTTTCAAAGTTATTAAGAATAAGGTGATGGGGGTGGATTTGATTAGTAGGGTTTTAAAAGAGATGATTGAAGATAATGAGAATAAATATGATGATATTAAGCAGATTTTATTACACACTTATTCATTTGTAATGGGAGGAGGAGTTGATGATGGTGAAGAGAAGGATAATGTTGAATTGAGGAAGTTGATAATGTCATTGAATATTGATAAATCGTTGATGATGTTGGTATTGGAAGCCCCATTGTTGAAAGGTTTGAAGATATCACCTGATAATTTTAATAGAACCATTGTAAAGGTAAACACAAAGACTTTTTATAAGCAAAAGAGGTTTAATTTGATGAGAGAAGAGAGTGAAGGGTATGCAAAGTTGTTAGTTGAAGTTTATAGTGCTGGTAGAGGATACGATATTGATAGATATGATGAAGAGGAGTTGGAGAAGAAGGTTAGTGCAACAGCAAGAACTATTGAATCGATTATTGGATATTTTGATTTGGATCCAATAAGATCATTAGATATTATTTTAGATGTTGCAACGACAAATTTGACGGATAGAAGTTATTTTTTCGTAAAGTTATTGAAAGTATCTCCGTGGTGGCCAAAGGAGGAAAGTATTGGGTATGAAGGTATTAAGGATATTAGTAAAGGAGGGAATACAATGGCAGCTCAATTGTTAGGGTTTAAATTATCAATTTATAGACCAAGTAAAGAAGATAAAGAGGAAGGATTAAGTATTGAAATACCGGAAAATTTAATGATGTTAATAGCGTTGTTGGTGAAGGAAGGGTTTATTAGTTTTGGAGATATTTATAATTTCATTGATCCAATTGATGAAGAGTTAGCAGGGTATGAAGAGAAATGGAAGGGAGAGATGGATGAAAAGGCATTCTTAGCGAAGGCATCAGTATTGGCGTTAGCTGCTCCATTAGCAGACGATGAAGATAGAAGTGGTAGTAGTGGTAGTGGAAGTGGTACTAATAATGTTAAAGAAGGAGGAGCAGGTGGGTCATCAAGTGGTAATTCTAATTCTAATGGTAGTTCGGGATCTAATACTAATTCTGGATCAAATATTGGAAATCACAACTCCAGTTCCGGCTCTACTACCTCCTCCACCGCTGATTCATTCCTTGATGCTCCTTCCGATAGAATACCTTTACGTATAAAAGAATATCAAACAACAAATCAAACAAAATTCTTACCAATAGAACATTGTCCTAAAGCATTACTACTAAAATGTCTCTTATCAGTAGGTTCAACTAATCCATCACTTTATTTATTAACAAAATTCTCATTCTTAACTGGTTTATATCCAGAAATTGCAAGATTAATCAATCGATTAGTTGAATACTCCATTGATGACCTTTATCAATCAATGCGATCATTTTCATCAACGCCATCATCATCAATGACTTCTAAACCATTACCATGCTCATTAATTAAAGATACTGAATTAGCACCACGTAAATCATCGCGTACAATCTACGTACTCAACCCTCCTATTGATTCTAATACAACAATTCAATTCTTTTATAAAAACTGGGGAAGTGAGTTACCATCAATTAAAACTCCTAATGAATTATTGGACATATCTAAGAAATTCCTCAGTTTCTCCAACTGTTACCTTTCTAAATCAACCTCACTAATAGTAAAACTATGTAGAATAGGAGCTCATATAAACAAAAAAGCAACTGATCCTGTTTCACAAAAGGAAACTCATGATTTCTGGCTTGAATACTTTCGTATTTTCATCTTACCAAGTCTCTCCCTAATTGAATCAAATCCTGCAGCAATTTATGAAATCTACACACTAATGAATTATTTTACGTTTGAAGAACGATATTCTTTATATGGGGAATGGTCATCAGTACTAAGTAAATCAACACCCATGCTCAAATTAGCAACATCAAAAGCTGAAAAGGAAACAAAGGACGTCCTTAAACGACTTTCTAAAGCAAACGTAAAAGAAATGATGAGAAAACTAAGTAAAATCTCATATTCTAACCCCATTCCATCATTCACTGTTTTCATTAGTCAAGTTGAATCTTACGACAATCTCGGCGAATTAGTTATCGAAGCAGCACGTTATTTCACCGAAATCGGATGGGACGCTCTCCCTTTCGTCATCATGATGCAATTAACCTCAGGACGAGGTACTCAACAATCCGATGGTATCTTTGATCGCAAATGGATTCAATGTAAGCACAGTGCCTCCGGCGGCCGGGCTCTGCCCGGACCCGTTGTCCCTCGCGTTTAGGGGAATACTAACACCGGCGTTCAGCTTTAGCAACTTTTACTGCTAAATTATGCAGAAGATATTCTTCTATGGATGCAAAACCAATCTTATTATTTCTATTAAAACAATTACATTCACAAACGTCAGTTGATTATATTATGATTAGAGAATTATTAACTCATATGGGAGGTATAGCACAACTAAGTAACATGAATCTAAGTCAATTGCAAGGGCTAGGAGGTGGTCCATTACTAAGAATGCGTGTTCTTGGTACAATTGACGATAGAAGAGATCAATCTTCAAAATCAGCTAAGAGATTAGTTGATTCTTTAGTTGATTTGAAGATTGTAGGGGAATTCTTTATTCTGATTGCACAAGCACAAGGAACATTTATCTATAATATAGATGATTCATTAGCCCATCAAAAGTTTTTATCATTCAGATACGATGAATTAAGTCATATTTTGTCTCAATACATAGAATTACTAAATGATTTCATGGATTCAACTAAATTTAAGGATCATATTCCAGCTTTACCAGAACTTTGTAATGAATATGGAGTTTCACCAATATGGGCGTTTAATATCTGGAGAGTAGCATTAGGAGAGGATATTCGACAATACAATGAACAACAAGAACAACAGGGGGCTGTATCAGAAGGAGAAGTAAGTAGTAGTGGTAGTAACGTAGCCGCAACCAGCGTCTGGCTAGCGAGCGTTTAAATACTACGCGAGGAAAAACGGGTCCGGGCAGAGCCCGGCCGCCGGAGGCATATGAAGGGAACTAACGGGTATTTAGTGGCATCCATTGTTGGTTGATATTATTGGTTCTATAAAGTCAGTTTTACCGGAAAGGGAATGGCAGTTTTTGAGACCAGGGTTTTATGTTACATTTTGGCAATTATCTTTATATGATGTACAATACCCAGAGGATAAGTATGAAGTAGAATTGAAGAGGATTAAAGGGTTGATTGCTGGTTTAAGTAGTTCTATTGCTGATTTAGAAAAGAATCGGAATAGTGATTCTTCTTCTTTAAGACGTAAGAGAAATGAAAAGGTTATGTTGGAGGGATTATCAACTAAATTGATTGCTGAATCAGAAAGACATGCTTTACGGTATAAGAGATCATTTGCTAGATTGGAGAAGGAGAAGGACTTTTGGTTTAATGATGAAATAATTGAAGAAGGAGAAAATATTCCTGGTAGAGTTAAAAGAAGACATCAAAGTAAACAATTACTTTCTCATTGTTTATTACCGAGAGCTATTCATTCTCCTGTAGATGCTATATTTTGTGCAAGATTTATTGAATTATTACATAGTTTAGGTACAGAAAATTTCTCTTCTTTAGGATTCTTTGATTCGTTCTTCTCTGATAATATGTTATATGGTACTTTATTAAGTTGTACTCCATATGAAGCAGAGAATTTAGGACTTTTCTTGTCACAATTATTTTCTACTTTAAGTGAATGGCATAAAGATGAAGCAACTTATAAAAAGTTAGGTCTTGGAGAAACAATAATTAAAAATGAAAATGGTGAAGAAGTGACGAAATATTTACCAACAATGAGAATTAAATTTGAAGGACCAGACTTTACTTATTTGAATTATGAAGATTTTAGAAGAGCTTTAGAGAAGTGGCATAGATCAACTACTTCAACTATTACTGCTTGTTTAAAGAGTAAAGATTATTTACATCGTCATAATACTATTACTATGTTGAAGAATATGATTGGAATATTCCCAGTTATTGATAGTCAAGGATGGGTTATTGCTGATTTATTGGAAAGTATTGGAAAGGAAGAAGAGAGAGAAGATTTGAAATATATTGCTACTGCTTTAGTTGGTATTTTGAATTCAAAATCTAAAAATTGGATTCCATTATATAACTTTAGAGAAGTAACTGAAGAGCAAAAGAAGGAAATTATGCTTGCAACGGAAGAGAGATTAAAGAAGAAGATAGTAGCTAATAGGCAATCAACACCAAAGTTAGGTAGTAAACCTGTAGTTAAGAAATCATCAACACCAGTAGTTAATGGAAGTTCAGGAGGAGGTCCAGTAACTCCAGTAGGTCTATCAGTAGCTACTGGATCTACACCATCAACAGCAACAACAGCAACAACAACAACTACTACTACTGCTGCTGCTGCTGCTGCTGCTACTGCTACTTTACCAACTGCACCAGCAGCAACTACAACCGCATCCACATCCACATCCACAGTCCTACACCCTCCTCGTAATTCTACTCCAATGGATATTGATTCTAAACACCCTTCAACAACTACTACTCCTGTTGATACTCCTAGAAATAGATCTCCTAGAAAACCATCTCCTAATCGTTCAGATTGGAATGATAGAGATCGTTCTAATTGGAGAGATTCAAGAGATTCAAGAGATTCAAGACGTCAATACAATAGTAATTCATGGGAGCGTAGGGATAATAGAAAAGACGATTCTGATTTTGATCGTAGGCTTTCAAGAAATCCACGTGATGTTCGTGACGTACGTGAACGCGATTCACGCGATTTACGTGATGTTAAGAAAGATTCTGAAGAACCAAAAAGACTTGCACCAAATCAAAAACAAAGAATTCAAAAAGATCTTTTACACCCATTTAATGATCGTAATCGTTTTGATAATAAAAAACCATCATCAGAAAGTAAACCTGATCTTAGAGATAGAATTACTAAAGAATCAAAATCAACAACTTCTTCAACAAATTCAACTAAACAACCACCACCTTCGGTAAATGCTACTCCTCTTGGACCTAGAGATACAACTAAACGTAAAGATGATCCACCACCAATTGATTCAAATGATAGAAGAAATACTCGTGAATCTAGAGATCGTGAACGTGAAAGAGAACGAGAATTAAGAGATAGAGAGAGGGAAAAGTCTGATCGTGATTATATTCGTGATCGTAATGATCGTGGTGAACGTGGTGAACGTGGTGAACATACAAGAGAACGTGAACGTGATCGTGATCGTGACGGTCGTATACGTGATAGAGACACTCGTGATCGTGATCGTGATCGTGATCTTGAACGTCAACGTCGTTTCAATCCAAGAGATCGTGCACAATCAAACTCTTCAACTCTTCCACCACCACCTCCTCCTCCACCTCCACCTCCACCAGAGACTGAACAAACCAACTCTGGTAAAGGATTTAATTGGAGAGGAGCAGGATCAGTTAAAAATCCATCTACCAATCAAACACCATTACCACCGCCATCAGAACAACCATCCGGCCCTTCAACACCAAACAATTCAAGATATAATAGATATCAATCAAGAGATAACCAACCAAGAGATAATAGACGAGTAAAACGTCGTGCTGAAGATGATAATCCTCCGCAATCTGGAGATCGTGATAAACGTAGAAGAAAATAAAATTATTGTATATATTATAATATTAATATTAATGAGTTTCATATCCCCTTTGTAGTCAGCGGCCGAGCTCTGCTCGAATCCGTAGCGCGAGTTAATTCCACCAGCCAAATGACACTTAGCTATTACTGCCTATTAAATAGATGAAGCTTAAAAACTTGAGTTTGGAAAGATCAATAGTGTAAGCGCTGATTAACAATAGGTCAAGTAAGAACTTTTAATGATGAACTTCAATAATGATTACTATTATTAACATTTCTAATCGCTTAACCACTTAACCGAACCAGCAGCGATTCATTCAGGGACTGATAAGCTGGTAAACTTTTTGATAAGGGTTGGGATGTAAGTAATAGTAAGAGCTTTACTATAGTAGAAAGTAAATTTAAAGATAAATATAATGTTCATTATATGGAAACTGATTCTACATGGAAAGATTATTTAGTCAATATTCTCATTATCTTTGACGTAAGAATATAAGTATTACAGCTAGACATTCCAAATGGGATTTTAAAGTATAGCACAGCATCCGATCGATTTGCGGTTGTATAGCGGATCTTAGCATTAATTTTGGAGTCTATATGAACTAGGTACACATATATAGAATATAAATATATATTTAATTTTATGCTATTGAATCTTGTACGTAATAAGCTTGTGATTAGATATACTTTATCGAGAGCGAGACTTGTGCAAAAGACAGTAAGTATATAACTTTATTCATCTAGGAGATGAATTCTGGGCTATCCAAGTTCCATCACATTCTTTCTTTACAAGTTCTCAAGTATGAGGGATAGAATTGATTTAGAAATTCCAAGCAAAGCGAGGAACAACGGGTCCGGGCAGACCCCGGCCGCCGGAGGCATAAAGGTAGATTAAGAAAATATAATAGTTAATTGTTTACAGAATTTATGAGGTGCCTTTGTATCTAATAGTAGTGGGTGGTGAAGCAAAGTTGTAATGAAATAGAGTTACAGTATGATCATTGTAATTCTTATAGTAGAATGAATTATAATGTAGTATAAGGTGAAGTGCTATTGTTTGAATGGATAGTAGGTAATTTCTTCTTGGATAACTAGTGAATAGAGGATTCTTAGTAGGTCTTCTGGGATTACATAACTGGTTTGAATTGCAATACTTGAGATGTGGATTCTTGAGTCGTTTCATGGTTAATTTCGAGCTGGTTACTTCCAATTTGAAAAATGAATTTGCCATACTTTCAAAATTGAAGTTAACATTATCAGTAATTGCGTGATTAGAGCTTCCTAGAACATTTTGCTGAGACTCTTTCAATGTAATATTCTGCATGAGGATGATGGTGTTTGGTGAGTAGGTTGGGTTTTAGCATTTTCTTCGTATCAAGTTCATTTAAATTATCCATAAATATGAATCGGTTTGGTACTCTAATAATATAGCTCATTGGAATGATAGGTTCTCTAGAGCTTTCTTTACGTATATGATGTACTATTGCAGGATGTAAAAGCTTTTGGTGATGAATAACAACTTGTTTGGATGGGATTGGTTTTGTTGCAGCATCTTCATCCTCTTGTTGATCAGTTAAAGGAGTTGGTTCGAGTAAATTAATTTCATCATTTGATGGTTTGAAGTATTTTAATCTTGCACGTCTATCGGCTTTTCTAGCACTTTTGAACATGGAATTTACTTGGTTAAGTCCATTTTTACAGAAGAATCAGAATTAATAATACCATTTGCTCTTCCAGTAATCAGCAATCATGAATAGTAAGAAATCTAATAAATAAATGATAAAAGGAGTCATTTTATATTCAAATTCTCTTAAATCTTTGTTGCAAAAATAAAATGAAAGGAGGAAATCTGCAAAGTAACTTATTCTTATATTAATTGAAACTGAAGATTATGGGTTGAATTAATGTTATGTCAATAGATACATATATATATCTTAACATATGCAATATTAATTCAGATACAACTGTTGCATATGTTAATTGCTTGGATGTAAGTTATGCTTGGACTAGCCCAATATTAATTGATTATAATTAATATATATTAAAATTAAGTACTTTTATAGTACTTTATAT
This sequence comes from Sugiyamaella americana, assembly GCA_030583405.1. Lineage (NCBI taxonomy): Eukaryota > Fungi > Ascomycota > Dipodascomycetes > Dipodascales > Trichomonascaceae > Sugiyamaella > Sugiyamaella americana. The sequence continues at coordinate 22,742 of JAJMID010000139.1, forward strand.
ATAGATGCATGGGTGGACTATTAAGCAAGTGGAATTGAACGTTAGTTTTGGCATCATAACTGAACGTTTAGATATCATAGAACATGTATACCATAAACATTATAAGCTAGCATTAGTGAAAGTTAGGCTAGATTAGATAAATGCACCGAATTTTAAACTATGCATCAAGGGTAACCTAATGCGAGATTATGCACATAGCTGTCATCTCATATGCGTGATAAGATAAGATAAGATAGATTTACAGTTACGTCAGTTTTAGATTGAAGCCAGTTGTTTTGGCCGGTAGCTTGTATAGCTTGTTATATTTTTGATCATTAGATGTTTCTGGATGAGTACGCTAAGTTTGTAATATAAATAATATGAATTGATCAGCAACAGCTAGCTATTAAGTTCAATTTGGAATTTGAAATTTATATATCTTTATCGATCGTACGTATACCTATAATATATCTACTGAGTACTTTGATTGGAAGATACAGCTATTGATAGATATCTATAGTGGTGGTCTAAGTCCAACGGTGTGATGTGATGCGTTTTAGTATATTGTCCAGAGTTAACTTAGGTTTACTTGGCATGTAAATGTACGAGGAGATAAAATGGTTGTTTGGGTACTAGCGATTAAAAGTTCTTTATACAGAAGTCGTGGTGGATTTAATTCCTCGCTACGCGAGGAACAACGGGTCCGGGCAGAGCCCGGCCGCCGGAGGCAAACAAGCGGTTGATAGAATTGGTGAATTTAGCAATTAGATAGTAATGAAAAGTTCAGTATTGGAAATGTTATATACGAGAATCGATTAAAATGGTATGATTATGGGTTGGATGACTGGTACGGTACTAGAGCGAAAGGGGATATTAGAGATGTAGAGCTTAAAATATAGTATAATAGGAGGTGGTTGAAAATTATTGGGATTGCAATTTGCAAATTTTAACTGAATTAAACTTACACAGAAGTTAGAGTATTAAGAAGGTGTTCTGATCGTATGGATTAAAGGTAGTGGTATGCAGTCAGTGTAATAGATATCATCTACAATATAAAGAATGGTTGTTAAATGGTTGTTAAAGGAATGATAACTACCGATATATATTATTAATTAGATAACTAAAACTAATATATTGTATATTTTTATCCGTTCACTTTTGTAACTGCTATATCCTGCCTAACTCTCTTTTTCTTTTCTCTTCTACTACCATCTTAGTGCCATCATGTTTAACGTTTGAATCCGTTTCGACATCCCGAACGTCCCGCCGATTCCCATTACTCATCGGACCTCGCTTGAAGCTTAGTCGGTTTCAGGAATAATCCGAATTAATCTTGAATCTTGAATCTTGAATCCTGAATATTTTCCTTCATTCCTTTATTAACCTTGTTAGTTTAATATGGAACTAAACGGAAACCCGGAACAAGCTATAACTGTAAGCGATTATCTAATCGTCTTACTGCTGCCCAGGCAGTAACCATCTTCCCGCCCGAATCTCTAATCGTACGTTATCAAAACGTGGGCAAGGTCCGACCGATATTGTCCGAACTATACGATGGTATCCAAGACCCGTTGAGGCGTAAATCACATGACTATGACCCTTGCATAAGGGGGCATACAGAGGGGAAGTGGAATACAAATAAAAATAAATATATATAAAGGATTGAATTGTATTTTAGATTCAGGAGATTAAAATAAAAAGATAATTTACAAAATAACCACTTTATCAATATATTTGTCATTCAAGCTAAACAAACCACAACTCATAAAAGAAAGAAATTCCTTAATCAAAGCTTAATTTAAGCCAATCGATTGTTATTTTTAATTCAATCAATGAATTTCAAATTAAACTTTGATTTTAATAATGACTACAATCACTAGTGATGGTGGGGTTTCTCCTTTAAGATCTAAATCAATTGCATTTTCTCCAAAGTTTGGTATTCATCCAAAGAGGTTTTCCTTTCCTGGGTTATCAAGTTCATTTTCATCATCATCAGGAGATGAAGGAAGTGGAACTGGAAGTGGAAGTATTCATAGAATAAGTCCAAGTCCTGGTAATGGGGGAAGAAGTGGATCAAGTCAAAGTTCGAGTAGTAATTCAAGTGTTATGGGTAGAAGTTCACCATTTGTAGGAGGGAGTATGAGTACAAGGCAGTTAAGGAGGGGAGGAAGTGGTATTAGTAGTATAGTGGGTGGTGGTGGTAGCAGTGGTATTATTGTTTCAAACTCGCCTTCTAATCTCCCCTCCAATCCTAATTCAAATCCTAATTCAAATCATACAACTCCTGTTGCTACACCTAATACAAGTTCTAATGGTATTAATACATCGACAACTGCTACAATAACAAAAACAATCACTAGAGAATCAATTAATATTACATCAATTAATATACCGGATGATCATGATAAATCATACGATGGAGGAGATGAAGGACAAAGTGGATTTTATGGAGATGAAGATTTTGATGCTGAACCAGGAGATGAAGAGGAGGATAATATATATACAAGTGTTAATAGGTCTGAAGGGGAAGATCATGGCCATGGCGATATTCATGTTAAAATAAAAGAGAATCTAGTTACAGCAAGTACAGGTGAGGTAATGCGATCATCACAACGGCAACTACACCCTCCACAACCACAACAACCACTACAATCATCACCCATTAACATTCCTCCTTCTAATAAACCATCAACACCCCCCTTAACCGCTAGACCTCCTTCTTGTAACGACATTCGCATCATCAAAAGTGGTTGGTTACATAAACGTGGTAAACGTAAGAATTGGATTAGAAAATGGTTTGTTTTAAGAGATCATCAACTCACTTGTTATAAAGATGAACGTGAATATAAAGCAGATTTTATTATTTCAACTGCTGATATTATGAGCGCTGCTATGCTCTCTGATCAAAGGAAAAAACCAAATCATTTTGCTATTTTCACCTCCAATCAAAATCTTCACCTAAGAGCTGATAATAGACAGGATGCAGAAGATTGGGTTGAAGTTGTACGGCAAACTGCTAATGATGTTTGTGAAGATACTCTAACTAGTTCATTCCAAAGAATGGGATTTTTGTCTCAACAAGATAAAGTAGATAATTTACAAGTACCCCAACCTAAATATTCCAGTACCAGTCCTTTAATAGATTCTGGAACTGATGGATTTTCATCAGACGGAGGAGCAGGTCAAGTACAAGATAAAAATAGTTCTAAATTAGGATTACGATTACAAACAGAAATTCAACCAAATAGCTTATCACAACCACAATTACAACCATTAACAGAAAACCAACAACCGACATCTAAACCTCCTCTCCATCATATTAATTCTCTACCCAAATCTCAATCCATACCAAAATCCATCCCTTCTCATCTTCAAAACCAGTCCCAATCAGTACCTCATTCGCATACATTCTCTCCTTACTCCCCACCAATAGTTAGTCCTAGTGAACTATTCGCTAATGTTGGACTTGGTGGACGTGAAGAGCACATCATCCAACGAGGTTATATCCTACGTCTAAAAAAATACAATCAATGGCGTAAACAATGGCTAGTTCTTACAAACCATCGATTAATCTTCTATAAACATGAAGATCTCAAAGGAGGTCCCATCAAATTAATCCCCCTCGGCGACCTCCTCGACGTAGTTGACATTGATCCTCTTTCCAAATCAAAAATCTATTGTATGCAAATAATAACCCCCAAAAAACGTTTACGTTTCTGTGCTTTCAATGAAGAAGATCTCACTAACTGGATGGCTACCCTCAAATCTCTCATTCGTTAACCCCCTCTATCTTTTATTTATTACGTCATATATGAACTCTGTATCATACCCTTACTTCTCCCATCGCCTCCGCCATTGCCTCCGGCGGCCGGGCTCTGCCCGGACCCGTTGTTCCTCGCTACGCGAGGAATGGCTAATAAATAATCCCCGGCGGCCTCTTCATCGCGATATGCCGATCGGAGCGGCAATAGATAAGGGTTGGGGTGGTATTGACATCGACGATGAGTTTTAATCCCTGCGCGGATTATAACATTAAAGACAACAACTGAGAGGCTACTAGCTCTGCCAAGAGCGTGACCCCCGTAGAGGCTAACTACAAAGACACCGGCCACGTTACCTGAATCATAAGCGATTGCAATTCAATCACCGTCGCCAGTGAGAGCCAGCTGATGATCTCAGATTGGCTGCCGAGTAGACGCTGCTGCTGGACGATGTCGGCTGCGTACCTGCCTGCCTGGCCTACCTGCCTGCGGTGCTGATCATAATGTAAACAATAAACAGAGATGGTCCGATGTTGGCGTTGAGGTTGAGGGTGAGGGTGAAGTAAACACGAACGAACAAGCCAAAAATCGGACTACTAGAAGTCACCCCGCTTGTTACACGAATAAAACGCGATCGAGCCCCCCCCCCCCCCCCCCCGCGTAGCGAGCACAACGGGTCCGGGCAGAGCCCGGCCGCCGGAGGCAAGAGGAGGGTTGTTAAAGGGTTAGGGTTGGTGTGGGGGAACGGCGGAAACATAAAACGTTTCAGAGAAGAGAAGATTAAGTTATAGAGAGAGAGGGAGTGAGTGAAAAGAAAGATTAAGTGAAGTGAAGAGTGGGATATTCATAAATAGGGAGAGAAGAGACAGGACGACATTTTTAGTTGATTTTCGTTTAAATTTTTTTTAGTTTTTGTTAGAAGGATTTGTTTGAAAGACAAAGGAATTTAGGTTGAAATTTACGATATTTATTAGAATTACTACGTTCATTTGGTAAAATAAGATAGGATTGGATTGGATAGGATAGGATTGGATAGTAAGAGAAGGTGATTTAGGAATAATAGTAGATTATAAAAGATATAGTTGCATTAGATAGGTTATTAAATCGTAGTATTATTATTAGAATTGAATCATAATATCATTATTCTTCTTGCTAATTATAGAATTATCATTAGGTTCCCACATCCATCATCTTAATCATGTCTAATCGAAGGGAAAGATCCTTGAATGGATCAGTTAGAAATACGCCTTCTCCTGCTAGGGTTAATGGTTCTCTTGGTGCTCTTAATGGTTCATCTCCTTATAATAATGGAAGTTCAAGTTCAATACCATCAAATAAATCATTTTTAAATCTCACTACATCAGCTTTGTCTGGTGTATTTGGATCCCAGGTTTCTTTAGCTGAACTTAATGGCGATGTTTCAAATTCTCCTTCTAGAGTTCAAACTCCATCTGGTAGAATTCAACCAACTCCTGGTATTGAGGCTTTTGATAAAAATGGTTTTTATAATACTCTCAATGGTCGTGTGAATGAATTAATGAAAAATAATAATAGCAATAACAACAATAATAATAACAACTACGACACTCAAAATGAAATTAAAAGAATTAATTCTCGTGTCAATACTTTATCAGGAGGTAGAAATTCTCCTTCTATACCATCATGGGGTTCTTCAAATGATGATGATGAAGATGAAAATGACAATTCAGTCTCATCTTTAATTGTTCCTCTTTCTGCTCCTACACTTATCATTCGTATCTCCCTATTGTTCGCATTTGGCGTTGCTTATGGTCAACTTTCTAAACGTTTACATGATAATCATCTAGTCACCGTTCATACTCTTGATATCGATCATACTGGTGCATTTAGTCTTATATGGGGTTCTCAAGGTATCCTACTAGGGTTCCTTCTTCCCCTCTTTGATTGGTTATTTCCTGAAGAGCGTAAAAGATTTCATGGTAAAGGAGGTGCTGATTGGTCTTCAATTGTAAGAGCTGTAGCAGCATTTATGGGGGTTGCTTATGGAATTCGCAAAATTTCTTGGACTTCTACTTTCCAAGCAGCATTCTATTGGGGAATGGTAAACCCATGTCTATGGTTTATTCTCGATGCTACCCGCAATGGTTTTATTCTTTCTACCCTCGTAGCAACTGTAGGAACTTTTTGCTTTGCTCTCATCTTCCCTGATCATCTACCAACAACTTCTGAAAAATTATCCGAAACTTATTTATCCGTTATTGCCCTAATTGCCAGTGCCTTCTTTTGTTGTAGTATATGTTTTGGTAATCTCGGTCGTAGATTACTTTCATTTGAATCAAGAAGACGTTAATCCATCCATAGAACAATAAAAAGTCTTTTCTTTTCTTTACTATCTCTTCCCTACTCTCGCCTCCGGCGGCCGGGCTCTGCCCGGACCCGTTGTTCCTCGCTCCGCGAGGAATGTTAAGGCCAACTTGTTTTTATTGTAAATTATATCCCCTTACTTGAATTGTTATCCTGCTGTATAACGATTTGCCTTTCATAATTGTAACTAAGCTCCCATAATCTTCCCATCTTGAGATCTATATGTTGGTGAGGAGATTGGATAAAGAGATTACAGGGAGGTTAAGGCTAAGTTAAGGAGGAATATCATATCTAGAATAATATCCTAAGATAGTGGTTTATACATACCATCTAGTGAAGTTAGAAGGAGATATCGATACCACGATTATATATATCAGAGTTCTAGCTGAAAGGAAGTGGTACGTAGATATAGCTATATATAAATAGTACAATATCCTGATCAAACCCTAAGCTATATATATAGTAGTGCTTACTCTCTCCTCAATGTAATAAAGATAATAAATATGGAATGATTTAAAAGGTGCTATTAGAAGGTATATGGAATACAGGTATCTCTTACGGTAAATATCACTAACATTTATTTAACTAATAGATGCTGATACGACAAATATCATATACCGTTAGAAATCTTTCAGTGGATATCCTATCTTTCATATAATTTAGTACATTACTGTAAGAATCAATTCAAACGAATTCCTCGCGTAGCGAGGAGCAACGGGTCCGGGCAGAGCCCGGCCGCCGGAGGCAAAATCGTTGGTCAAGCAATGAACAGTAATTATATTATATATCCACCTAGATCGTATGGGTGGAAATAGTAAAGCCATGTAATTACTTTATCATGTGACATTTGATAAGAAACGTTTTAGAAGTCTCTCAAGATATTATAAATCAAGTAAATGTTGCAAATTGAACAATTTACTTAGAGTATAATTTGCTCGCCAGGATGCATAGTAGTCTATATTAAGCACTGACATTAGAATATGAGTTAGTATGAGTATTGAGTAATGACTGAGTTATGAATATGAGTTAGTATGAGTATTGAGTAATGACTGACTTATGGGTTATGACAAATGCATAGCACAATCTCTTTAAACGATTCTGGTCTCCCGTGGATTGAGATTTTCCGCTGGTGTGCCCTCTTTTCTGCCGGACACCGATGATGTTCATGCAGGCACGTTTGATCACCGTTGAAGATGTACATGCAAGGGTTCTAATGGGCCCAGCACCTGAAGCTAACATGACAAGTATTGATATCGCGAGTGTCTTAAAATGATCTCAATTATATATACAAATTTGTATTAATTTGTTTAATAATTGATTCAATGATAAGAACTTCATTACCATCTGTGGGGAGTTGGTCAGTTGGAATCTCCTGGTTGATGTGAACCGCTACCGTGAATATAGGGTCATAGCATCCACTATCAATTCAATAATCGATATGCTTAATCACTAGCTCGATAATGTCAAAAGAGCGTTTTAATCACTTTAAATTATTCTCAAGATTATATAAATTGTTACAGAAAACATGATATAACTGAAAAATAAACCATGCTGCCAATATGCCTTGCTCTACTACCTGTTCAACTTGCTAGTATTTATATAAACTATTTGTACCGACCCACGCTAGAGCACTCTAAACTATATTTAACTCTTTACTAAAAAATAAATCACGTTAAATATAAACTTTATATACTTTATACTTATTCCTCTGTGACACTTCTTTCTCATCCATTCTCCGCCGGAGCCAACTTCACGAGCCGCACTTATATCTAGGACAAAATCTATCCAAACCTTCATGTTCTTATTATAATCATCAATGATTTCATTTGGTAGAAAAAATGTGGGGTTAATCCTTACAAGAAATACAATTAAACGTAATGTTTCAACTACTACCAACACCACTGAAATGTCTGTAAATACTGCTAGAGAATATTGTGAAAATTTAATCAAGTAAGTAATAAAATTAATTTTCTTTCATATATAATAATAAAATTTTCTAACCAATAAAGAGAAAAAGATAGATCTTCGTACATTCTTAACGGTTATATTCCAAGACCTGCTAGGGATGCATTTCTAGCAATTAGAGCATTTAATATTGATACTGCAAAAATCTCCGATTCAGTTAGTAAACCAGAAATTGCTAAAGTAAAGTTTGAATTTTGGAAATCAACAATTCAAAAGATTTATGCATCAAAAGGTAATCCATCAATTACCGTTCCATCTGAACCAGTTGCTATTTTACTATCCCATTGTTTAAACCATTCACAAATTGAATTATCCAAACGATTCTTTATCACCATCATCCAAACTCGAGAAGCATACATTAACAATCCACCATTTCGTAACCTCGACGCCATGGCATCATATGGAGAAGGTACATATTCACAATTAAATTACCTAACACAAGAAGCATTATATTCCATATCACCAACAACAAGTAAATTTTTAAATGAATATCCACAATTATTAGATCAAGTAAATGATATAGTTGCCCATATTGGACAAGCAACTGGTATTACAAGTATGTTAAGAGGATTTACGTATTTTGTTGGACGTAAAAGTTTCATTCCATTACCAATTGACTTAATGACAAAGCATGATATTTCACAAGAAAGCATCTTACAAACATTCTCTTCTTCTTCCTCCTCCTCGTCGCCTAATCAAAAACCATCATTAGATCCTAAACTTAACGATGTTATATTTGAAACAGCAACAAGAGCTAACGATCATCTGATCTCCGCATCAACACTTCTACAAAACCTCAAAACAACCCTCGAAGGAAGTCTTCCCGATGCAATATTCGTACCAACAATGACATCAATTCCAGCAAAACTCTTTCTAGAAAAACTCGAAAAGAACAATTTCGACATAATCCACCCCTCCCTCTCAAAATCCGAATGGAGATTACCCTATCGTTCATACATCAGCTATAAATTCCGCAAAATCTAACCCCCCTCCCCTCCCCTCCCCGCACATGCCTCCGGCGGCCGGGCTCTGCCCGGACCCGTTGCTCCTAGCTACGCGAGGAATAAACTAATATATCCAGTACATGTATACGCGCACGCATGCTAGGGGAAAAGTTATTTATAATTCCGAGCGTAGCTCGGAACAACGGGTCCGGGCAGAGCCCGGCCGCCGGAGGCTGTGGGGAACGCAGGGTGGGATGTGATTCTCGGGATATATACATTTTTTTTTGTAGAAGTAATACTAAGAGAAAGAAAAAAAAAAAAGAGAGAGATATATAGAGATAGAGAGAAGTAATCATTGATTACTTAATAAATAATGTTTTGGTTTTGAGTCTGATTTTGAGCTTTGGGTTTTATACTACCATTCCATCGAGATCGTCGACTGAGAGATCTTCGGGTGATTTGATATCTTCAAAGATTTCATTTTTAATTAATGAACCATCTTCTGAGGTGTTTGTGTAGAGCCATGATTTGCTGTACATGTCTCCTTCGAGGGTACATTTCATTGTGAAATGTGGTTCAATGTCGTAGTATGGATTCATTCCTTTGACTGTGGGCGATAAGGGTATACGTGTATAGGTTCGAATAGGGGTACGTGTTGGTGAAGTGATTGATGATTCAGTTCCATCAAGTTTCTTGAACTTCTTCACATGTGTTGACATTAATCCTCCTGTTCCTCCTGTTCTTTTAACGGGTGGTGTAAATGCATGGGGGGTTCTTTTAATAACTTTTCTTAATTGATATGGTGGTGATGGTGGGGGCGATGTTGATGACATTGGTGGTGGAGTGGGTAATCTATGAACTAATTTCGATCTTCTAGATTCGAAATCAGAATCCTCCAAGTCAGATGTTGATGATTCTTGTAAATCAATTGGTGGGGTTAATGATCCAGAGTTGGAGGTGGTAGTTGCGAGAGTTGGAATAGATGTTTTCTTTGATTCCTTTTGTTGCTGTTGTTTTGATATTTGTTTTTGTTGGTGTTTTTCAGATATTTTAGCCGATTCTTCCTCAAATTTTGATCTTTCTTTGATGAGATCTTCTTCTGTTGCCCATTTATATACAAGACGTCGAGGAAGTTCAGGTGCTTGGTATCGAATAATTGGACAAATGGTCATAAGTTTGGAAATTTCTAATTGACCATTTTCAGAATGGCATCTACGGTAGAATGAGTTGAGTTTGGTGGAGAGAATAGTTGAAGATTTACAAATTTCTTCATAATCATCCATTGATTTTACAATTAATTCGTTTATTTGACGGATAGTAAGTCCTACTGGGTAAGAATTTTTAAGTACTTTAATACACATAGACATGAGTTTATCATCATTTTGGTCTTTAATAAGAGGTAATTTTCTATGTTTATTGCTAGGAGTTGGAGTGGTGTTGTTGATTGAGTTGATTGAGTTGATCGAGTTGACCTTTAAAGATGGTGTAGCTGCTGTTGTAGCAGTAGCTATAGCTACTGCTACTTTTGATACACTCAATTGTGTTGATGAGGTTGTAGTAATTGATTTTGAACTTGGTGTTGGTGTATTTGTAATTGCTGCTGTAGCAATTGTTTTACTAGTGCCTGCACTTGTATTATCCTCCTCCATTTCTAAACTGATATCTTCATCTTCAGACTCTAATTCTGAAACATCCGATAATTCCGAGTCAGAATCATGAGTGGTATGAGGTTGAAGTGTGGTGGTGGTTGGAGTGATTTCATCAATTGATTTTTCATTATTACTAACATCTCGGACTTTTTCCTTGTGTTCTTTCTCATCCTCTTTTTCTTCTTCCTCGTCCTCTTCTTCGTCCTCTTCCTCCTCCTTCTCCTCCTCTTCCTTCTCTTCCTCTTCCTTTTCCCCCTCCTCCTCAATTTTATCTTCAACTTCCATTTTATCTTTTAATTCCTTATCTTCTTTCACTACTTCTTTAACTCCTTCTTTAACCTCCTCCCTCTTGTCTTCGTTCTCTTCCTTCTTCACCTTCTCCACCTCCCCCTCCCTCTCCCCCTTCTCCACCTTCTTAACTTCTTCTCTATCTCCTTTCACACTTTTTGTAACTCGTGTAATCATTCTTGATGTCATTTTACCAATTAACGTACTAACCGGTGACCCAGTGTCATAATTTCGTCTTCTTGTTACAACCGCCATTATTCTATTTTTACCTTCTAAACAAATAACTTTTGAATTCTAAAATTCTATCCACAATAAAATGAATTGAATTTCCCTTAATATTAACAACAAAAACAAAAACAAAAAAATTTAAACGAGATGAAAAAAAAAATTCCCAAATCCTTTTAGAAAATATTTAATTATCGTATTTTCTATATTTTGTACTTTTCTTGTTCTTCACCTATCTCATCACCATATGAAATATTTCAAATACACGACTAGTGGCGATGTATAATCTCGTTGTTATGGCAATAATCCTCTCTCCTGTCATAAAAAAGTGGGTGAGATTCACTTTATTAGGAATTGATTTACCCTATAAAAGACTTTCTTAAGGCGTTACCAATAACCACCCAACCTTAAACAAAGAAAAAAAAAATTAAATAGAAACACGAAAAGAACAGGAGGGTAACCCCCCTCCCTAACCCCTCGCAGCTACTGTGCCTCCGGCGGCCGGGCTCCGCCCGGACCCGTTGTTCCTCGCTCCGCGAGGAATTTTACGTGGTGTTGATGGTGCAGCTATTGTTAAGTTAGTTAGTTATTAATCAATATGGGCTGTTATGTTAATTATATCTAATGTTAGCTTATACAAGGAAGTAGTAGCCAGTGTACGGTATGGAGGGTGGTGGTTAGTTACAATGGTTAGGCACGCACATTCTGGGCAGGTCGGTGAACACGCAGAGAACATTCTATGGTAACTATAGTTAGTGGTAACAGTGTGATGAGTATAAAGTAAAGGCTAGCAACAAGAAGGAAAGAATCAGGTACTGGCGTAAGTTACTGCGTACTGTAAATTGTGACTGTGTTTCCTAACGGTAGTAGTAGGCTCACTTATAAATCCTAACAACCGTTATCGTTAACGTTAGTAGTTGTAACTACGGCTGGCGGTTCGTTAGGGGGGTATAGGTGAGTGACTTGACGTAATAGTAATAAGTTGTACACTGTTGAAGAGGAATAGCATAGCATCGCATGTTTATTATGTCTATTCTCTTGGCTATAGTAAATAGATAATCAATAAAACTAACGGATGTAGATAAATATAAACATAGTAGTGTATGGTATAAGTTACGGTAGGGGTTTCGAGCGAAGCGAGCAACGGGTCCGGGCAGAGCCCGGCCGCCGGAGGCATAAGGGGGTCGCGGTTGGTGTGTGAATCGATCGGAGATTAAAGATTGGATCGACGATTGTTGATGCAAACAAACAGACAAATCGAGTAATTGGTGTTTCAGTTGGATGTGTGGGGAAGAAGGTTGGATTGGGTTGGGAGAGAAGCGGGTTTGGCTGGAGCGGAGGTAGGTTGAGATATACAGAGTTTGAGTTTCAGGGGATAAAATGTTGTTATTGATTATTAGGGTAAGACGAGCGTGTATGGGGTGGGTGGGGGTGAGATAGAGTGGTTTTAATCTTCGCGAAGCGAAGAACAACGGGCCCGGCAGCGCCCGGCCGCCGGAGGCAAAATAAACGAATGAGAAAGATGATTTAGTAATGATTGAATTTGTATGGGTGGGTTAAGATGGAGGATGTAGGAGGATGTAGGAGGGTGTTGGAGGGAGGTGAAAGTAGTAGTTTTAGATAAAATGAGCGTTTGGGAGTTATAGTAGGGGTTACAGCCTAGATCATGTGAGGGGAGTAGGTTGGGAGTTATGTTTTGGTGGTAAAGGTGGTAAGGGTGGTGATGTTAGGGTACGACGGGTATAAATTCCTTTAACTGTTAATGTATGTTGGTAGAGAGAGAGCACAGTTGTTACCTGCTGTTTGGTAGTAATAGTTGGATATGAAGGAGACGAACATATGGAAAGGTATGTGTGAAAGTGAATTTGAGACAATGTGATTTGAGAAGGTGTTTGCGTTATTTAGAAGTTAATTTTTGCGTAGCGTATGTTATAGATGTTAGAAAGTAGAGGGTGTAAAGTAGTGTAACTGTATATTAATATTCTCTTAAAGACGCTATCTTTTAAATACGATCGTATTTAGTAAATCCATTTATCTTCGCCTTACCGATGTTTATTTTTTGATTACCTCATCTGCTTACATTTCACCCTCGGCCTCGAACTTTGCATTATCTTTAACCTTAGTATGCCTTAACGTTACGTAAGGTGGTTATGTATTAGTTATGTATAAATCTAGAATCTAAATTTTGTCTCCATGTTTCGTATTCTAATAAACGGTGTACTAAATGTTCAACGGCGGAAACGTTTAGTTATAGTTAAGCTTAACGCTTGGTGTTGTAGGCTGACGTTACCGTTGCTACTGTTGCTACCAGTGCTACTGTTTGCCTCTACCCTTGCTATATTAACATTTGCTAACTCTCTCTCAGTAAAAAAACCCTTTTCTAATTATATATTGCTATAGTATTGCTATAGTATTACGTTCTTTTCCCATCTCCTTATCTCTCCCTCTCCTCCCCTCCTTCTCCTCCCCTCCTTCTCCTCCCCTCCTTCTCCTCCCCTCCTTCTCCTCCCCTCCTTCT
>JAJMID010000140.1:0-35955 GCA_030583405.1 Sugiyamaella americana
TGCCTCCGGCGGCCGGGCGCTGCCCGGACCCGTTGTTCCTCGCTACGCGAGGAAGGGCAAATATACTATACTACGTTCTTATTAATTCCTCGCGTAGCGAGGAACAACGGGTCCGGGCAGCGCCCGGCCGCCGGAGGCAATGTGGTGGATAAGGATCTATTTATCTATATTACATGCAAATATATATCTATATATACTAAATTACTTTTCAAATGCTCCAAGACGTAATAAAACTTGTTTGTTTTTACCTTTCTTTTTCGTAGAATTGATTGTTGCTGAGAGAGGTGGATCTTCGATTGGTTCGGAGGTGACTTGGGTTGATGGATTCCATACAGAGGTGGTTGTAACGGGGGTTCTTGCTCGTACTGGTGGTGGCTTTTTGGTTTTAGAACTTGGAAGAGATGGAAATGAATCTGAATCGGACGAAAGTTTGGTATTTAGTTTGGAATTTGGTCTTGGAATTACTCTAGAAGCACCAATTAGAGCGGCTGAGGATGAGGAGGAGGGGGCAGTGGTTGCTGGACTCGTGCTTGAACCATATGAAGATGGGGAGGAATTAAGATTTATTGTTGAAAGAGTTGATGAGATTGATGAGATTGGTTTCTTTGGTGTTGGTCCTATTAATGAAGGAAATTCTTCACTTGATGTTAATGCACTTTTAACATTTGGTGTTCTACTTGGTACCCATGATGAGGATAAATTTGTTCTTGATCCAGGAAGTGATTTTGATGCCCCTAAACTTGGATATGCTTGTTTTGTTTTCCATGTTTCAAATGCACTTAGGAGAGCATTTTTCTTAGCAGGGAGGTTTTTATATAATGCAGCTAATTCTTGAATTAAAAGTTCAAGTTGAGATGGTTTAATATCAAATAATTTATTATATTCAAAAATAATCATTTTCGAATCAATATGACCTTCTCTAAATTTGGTATTAATTTCTTGAAATTTAAGGAATTTATTTGTATCATAGTTTAGATTAAGACGAGCACGTTCTTCAAGTCTTCTTTTAAGTGTTTCTGGAGAATTATCTGAAGGGGGCAGATTTGAATGATAACCTGCTACATTAGCAGGTAACCGAGATGAAGGAGTAGAAGCAATAGATGATCCAAGAGTTGGAAATGAATCAGGATCAAGAGCAGGTGTTGTTGTACGATAAGGAGTGATATTACCTCCTCCATTACCTCCATTACCTCCATTACCACCACTTGTATTTCCTACATTAACTGGTATTGTCGATAATTGAGATCCAAATCCTCTACCTCCTCGTGAGCCACCACTAAACCCTACATCAATATCAACCCTTCTTGCTGATTTGGATTTGCCAATTATCTCTGAATGCTGATTAATCATGTGATCTTGTAATTCAACCTTAGTACCAAAAACAACAAATTTCTGTTCTTTGCAAGAAGGAATCTGGCACACAAAGTGTTCTTCTTCAAAATGCTGTTCCAACTTTTCATAATCTCTATAATATTGAGGAGTACCATTTTGATGTCGTTCACAAATAAAGCATTTTTCATGTTTTTCCCTACAATGAGTAAATAATTCATCATTAGAATAGAATCTTATTCTACAGAATTCACATTGAGGATGTCCTTTAAACCCCCTATCATCCCCATCTCTCTCATGTCTTGATAAAGTTTGTCTAGTATAATATTCCAACTCTACAGTAAAAGCAGTTTTATGTCTAGTACAAATATCACACAATAATTTATTATGAACTGCTTGAACATGTTTCTTCAAGTCCTTCCAATTAGTCAAAGGATCGTGAGAACAGCTTCTTACTGGACAATTAAATTTCAACAAATCAAGAACTCTATCTTTAACAATCCTATCATCGAATAAAATACCCAATTTTTCATCTTTATACTTCAATTCATGAGCCAAAAAGTCACCAAACGACTTCTTTTCTTCACTAATAATAACTGTATCACCAATCTTTCTACACAAAGTACAACTTTTATCCTTAATAAGAGCTCTTAATCTTAAAGAGCATTTCGAACAACAGACATGGCCGCAAGGATAATAAGCGGAATATCTAATTGGATCTGAACAAATAAAACATAATTCAGCATCTTCATCTTGAGATATATGTTCTTTAATCACTGGAAATGTTAGCAAAACCGATTCAATATGCCTCCGGCGGCCGGGCTCTGCCCGGACCCGTGGTTCCTCGCTTCGCTTGGAAAATTCAGGGGGTAACGGGGCAATCGTTTGATCTCCGCGCGGAGCGCGGAACAACGGGTCCGGGCAGCGCTCGGCCGCCGGACGCAACATCCCCATCCCCGATTAAACTTACATGGATGATCATGATGAACGATTTTAGGTAAATTATTCGTATTTTTATTCACTGTTGTTGATGATTGCTCGGTTTCTGATTTCTTTTCATTGGTGGTTTCTTGTTGAGCCTGATGTTGTTTCTTCTGATTTGGGTTCTTTGGTTTCCTCCTATTATTATTGTTTGTTGATGATGATGAGGAGGATGTAGAGGAAATTTGAATCGTTCCTTCTTCAATTGTAGCCATTTTTATACAATTTATAAACCTTACCAACAGGTTCAATCAACAATATTTAATGCAATATTACTAGGCAATTAATATTATTCAAATAATTCAATATTACCCATGCGGCTTATTAATCATCAGCCTCATACGCCACAATGCATTGTTCTCTCTGCCTCCGGCGGCCGGGCTCTGCCCGGACCCGTTGTTCCTCGCTCCGCGAGGAATTAGTAACTCATGGAATTAATAAATAATAACAATCATTTAAATAGATAAGGTTTATAACTATTAGCAACTAAGTAGTATCAATTGAATATTGTCTGGTGTGTCTCTCTACTGGATTTTAGATACCCCCATATATTAAGAAGTTAGTAGTACTCTGGAGTTACTGCCCTTTGCACTCTCTTAATAAACACAATTAATGGGCTGGAACGACTCTAATAGTATATACTTTAACACTGCTGCGCCAGATTGCCGTTAATTGCTCTCATGACACTTTAAACTGAATGGGATTGCTACTAACCTACCAACCTATGTCTATAACCTTAGATCTAATCCAATTTGAGAGATGATCAAAGATTTATCTCTGTAAACAGCGAGTATTTATATAATAATAATAAATTATTGTTGGTAGGGGCAATGTCAGTTACCTCCTGATAACCATATTAAATCACCTTATGTCTCTTAATCGAATAACTTCGAGTAATGACTGTATAAACTTCCTCGCGTAGCGAGGAACAACGGGTCCGGGCAGAGCCCGGCCGCCGGAGGCAAACAGAGGGGAGATAGTAGACTAGAGGGTTGATTATCTAAAGATTTCCAAAAGTGAGAAAGGATAGCCACCATTTTTAACTTGGAATTTTGACAAAAGGAAGCTAAAAGCAAGTAAGATTATGACTGAAATGATGGAAACAGAAAACATTTGAATTTGAGGAGTTGCAATACGAGGAACCTTAATGATAAGAGAGATGGTAGAAAATGCAAGAATAGCATAAACAATAGCAATAATTTGTGTTTCGACTGCAACTTGATTGGAATGACCACCAACAAAATAAGCAATACCGCCATGACCATCACCAGCAATATAAGGAGTTTTTCTAATTTGATTAAACATATGACCAGAAGTGAACATAAGAATAGCTACTAAAGAAGTAGCAATCCACAATTGTTTATTTCTCAAGATTTGGAAAATTAATGAATAAGAATAACTAATAATAGCCAAAGAAAGAGTAATAAGACCAATAGTCATGAATAATCTATCCCATTGGAAAGGTTCATGAATAACAATATTAAATCCATAAGTACGAATAAAATGGTCAGCAATCAACTTCAATTGACTCTCATTAGGAACAAATTGATAATGATCAAAATCAGTAGTGATAGAAGAAGTTTTATTAGTTGGAGGATAAATATAAAGATTAGGAGCATGATTTAAACCCAATTGCATAAAACTACCTTGAGTATCGGTAATATCAGCAATTGCAAAAAAGAGTCCATCACCATTAGGATGGTCTTTTTTCCAACTTGAAGCAATCAATTCAAAAGGAGGACCAACAATTTTACAAAATTGACAACCATATTTTGGACCTTCAGCAGTTAATAAAACAGCAACTGTATAATCTCTTGGACCTTCAACAACATTTTTAAAAGTTGAATCAGTTAAACGGACCAACCCATTTGCACCTTTTAAGGAATTAACATATTTAGAATCATATTCAATAGCAGAAACCCCCAAAGAGAACAAAGAAAACAACAAGGTCAAAATATTTAAGTATACCATTTTAAAAGAAGGGTAAACCCTTTATAAAGTCTAGAATGAAATAAATAACAAATATTTTTCAATGTAAAGTTGTTAATGATTCTCGAGATCACTTATGAATGTCACGTTTCAATATGTACACTAACGCAAATCACCAAATATACGCGCGCACGCGCATACCAATCACAAGCCTCCGGCGGCCGGGCTCTGCCCGGACCCGTTGTTCCTCGCTACGCGAGGAAAAAAATACAAAATAGCGAGTGAGAATGAGGAGAGTTCTCCTCGCGTAGCGAGGAACAACGGGTCCGGGCAGAGCCCGGCCGCCGGAGGCTTGTGGAGGTGTGCTTCAACGTTCGAGAGATATGAACCTGAAATTGGCACAACAGCAGTCTGTGTACAAGATGGGTTTTCTTTAAAGTAATCTGCTATCGTATTGCCTTAAGCTAAAGGATATCTTAACGGATTTATGTTTTCTTATATACTAGTCTGCGTGCTAAATGTTGATCGAGTAATTGGCTTTAATTAGCAAATATCTACATTGTGAGTTCTGTTGAAGAGTGTTTGTTATATATAAAGAGTAAACACTCTGAATAGACATGAAAGTGGATTAATTAACGCTGGAGCAAGTAATTAAATTAACTATTCAAGCTTAATTGCTAGAACGACTATATATATAACAATCGATATCTACGAAAGCTAACTCTCACTTAGATATATACATATATACGTATATAATATCGGATCCATATATATAATTAATTATATATATATATTTCTTACCGGCCGGCTACTCATGCATATATTAAATTACATGCTGAATTAAAAATCATTTGAATATAGACTAAGACTCCCTGGCTTCATCGTTCTATTTAGTAGTATTCTTTCACGAAGGTGGTGTATGATTTTAAGCGGTGTACCCCTGGAGTTGCCGTATTAGGAAGGTGGAAGAGGGCCCCGAGCAAGATTAAGCTGGTGAATAGAAGAAGAACTATAGGAATAACTGTTGAAGCAAAGGTAGTGGAACATTGAATTGTTGGTTATCGATTAAACTAACTTGTTGATTTAATTCGGTACGTGAGGACAAGATAGCGGAGAAGTGGTGAAAGCAATGTTTCCGCTCGACTAGGGACGGTCTAGCTAAATAAGCCAGCCCTCCTGGTACAAATTTATAGAGAAGAGAATAACTATAATTAACAATTCAACAATTCTAAACTATATAATAGCAGTATAGTAGTGTATTTTCTATATTTTAAGATTAATTCATTAAAATACTCCAAACTATAATTATAACATCTGTATCACGTGAGACTAAAGGAATTTTCAATCACGTGGTTTTATTTTTGTCGATCTCTTCATCATGAGATTGAATGCTAGATCTTGGAAAAGTGTTTTAAGTTAGAAACAGGTAGAGAGATGCTGAGTAGACTTAGCAGAGTGAATAGTAGTAGGAAATGTGGATTAGTGGGATTAGGATATAGAAGATTAATTGCGACGGAAACAACGAAAGGAGATGACGGCTATAGATTAACCTGTGGGTTAGAGATCCATGCTCAGTTATTAACGAAACACAAATTATTTTCTAGTAAGTGTTACCCCCTTCTTTCCTCACGAAGTGAGGAACAACGGGTCCGGGCAGCGCCCGGCCGCCGGAGGCAAAATGACTAACAAAAGATAGATTCACCAACATCATTTCATGCTACACCAAATTCCAAGGTTTCATATTTCGACGCAGCATTACCAGGAACACAACCAGTTTTTAATTGGAATGCATTAGGATTAGGAATTAAAGCAGCGGTTGCTTTAGATTGTTCTGTAGAAGGAAAGATTTCGTTTGATAGAAAGCATTATTTCTATGGAGATCAACCATCAGGATATCAAATTACACAATATTATGAGCCATTTGCAAAGAATGGCAAGCTGGGGTTATTTAAAAGAGATGGGTTAAAAGAAGATGTAATTGTAAGGATAAAGCAGATTCAAATAGAACAAGATACCGGGAAATCGACTTATATTGAAGAAGAAGGAGAGATGAACAAAGCCAAAATAGATTTGAATAGAACAAATACAGGATTGATTGAATTAGTAACCGAACCTGATTTACCAACTCCAGAATCAGCAGGTATATTTGTTAAGAAATTACAGTCATTATTAAGACACTTGAAAGTTTGTAGTGGAGAATTAGAATCAGGAGCTATGAGGGTAGATGTAAATGTATCAGTTAATGGAGGACAAAGATGTGAAATTAAGAATCTATTCAGTACAAGTGCAGTTGTTCATGCAATTAAAGCAGAATTTGAGAGACAAAAGATAGATATAAAAAATGGGAAAAAAATCCAATCGGAAACAAGAGGATGGGATGGTAAAAATACATGGAAATTAAGAGGAAAAGAAGATACTGTTGATTATCGGTATATGCCCGATCCAGAATTAATGCCTATATCAGTTTCAAGAGAGATTGTAGAAAGTATTCGTAAAACAATGCCCAAATTACCTGACGAAATTTTCCAAGAATTATTAAAAAAACCATTTTCCGTTCCATTAGTAGATGCAAGAACAATAATGAGTATACCAAAATTAGTAGATTATTATTATGAAGTCTATAATAATTTCATTCAAAAAGGAGGAAAGAATGCAAATCAAATATCAAATTGGATTGTTCATAGATTATTAGGAGAAATCAATCAAAATGACAAAGAATTTTCAGCAGGGTTAATTCCCAGTGAATTCCTATCTGATTTAATTATCAACGTGGAAAATAAGAAAATCACCAAAACATCTGGCCATCTCATTCTCAAGCATGTAATAATAAATGGAATATCCAATTATAAAGATTTATCAATAGATAATATAATAGAAGAATTCGATCTTGGTAAAGCGGAAGATGAAAACATAAATGAATCTTTAAAAGCAATCTGTAAAGAAATCATCGACAAAAATCCCGATGTTATCAAAAGAATCCAATCCAATCCAAAATCAATCAAATTCCTAGTAGGTCAAGTAATGAGAGAATCTCAAGGAAGAGTAGAAGCAAATTTAGTAGAACAAATCCTCAAATCTCTCCTATAAACTCCTTTGCTCAATAAAACTGTAAATATCTCCTCCCCCTACACATGCCTCCGGCGGCCGGGCTCTGCCCGGACCCGTTGTTCCGAGCTGCGCTCGGAATTGCTAATTGCGATGGTTAGCGCCATTGGATTAGTAGTATAAGTTATATTTGAGTCTGCGGTGGTTTCGTGATTCTCCGCGCATAGCGCGGAGGAACGGGTCCGGGCAGCGCCCGGCCGCCGGAGGCAGCAGGTGTAGGACACATAGTAGATGGTTTATTGAATTGGATATATAGATTTTAGATATTGGGTTGAGTTGAGGACGGCTCGAATGCCGTACTTGAAATCTTCAATGTCTAGGTAGATTTGGGCACTCCATCTTGTCCACCATTGACCATTGTAATAGCCGATGGGGACAAATGTATTCCATTCTTTGATAATGTATCGATTGTATTTATCGATAATTTCACCTTGTAAGGTGATGGAGTCGGGATGATTGAATGGTAATAAGACATTAAACATGGTTGTTATAATATTATCTTGCTTTCCGGTCATTAACTCAGTACCTAGTTCTTTGGTTACTAATTTACTAGCTTCAAGTGCTAGATTGAAACAATATTGTTGAATCTTTTCTTCTCCTCCACAAATTTCTTTACGAAATTTAATACTATCAGGAATCGTTAGCATGGCCGAGTAGTCGATAGTGCCAGTATAAAGGAATGTATCTGCTAATCTTGTTTGCTCTTTATCTTTGGTTAACGTTTCATTATCATCTAGATAAACTGCTGATACTGGCAATGAATGAATATGGTGATGATGTGCTTTATCAACATAGAGAAGAGCTACTGAATTGGGAACAAATAACCATTTGTGAAAGTTGGAAGTGAAAAAATCCGGTCTTGCTGTTCTTAATGATAGTGGGATTAATCCAATACCATGAGCACCATCAACTATAGAAAGGATATCATGTTCTCTACAAATTGAACATAATCTTTCCCATGGGATTATTGCTGATGGCATTGATGATACGGTATCAAACAGTGCCATCTTAACATTACTATTTGATTCAATTGTTTGATTGAAAACATCAATAATATCTTGGTGATTCATGGGATATTTCAAAGTAATATTAATAACATTAACCCCTAATCGATCTTGAAGAAATTGGATTGTATTTCTACATGATCCATAAATCGTATTGAAAATTATAATACTATCGTTTTCTTTTAATGGATAACTTCTTAGGATAGTATTTATAGCAGTGGTAGCATTAGTAACTAGTACGACATTATCAGGATCTGCGTCTATAAATTCAGCTACTTCATTACGAATAGGTGCAATTTTATCAAAAATTCCAATCTTAAAAAAGGGATCTGGATACAATTGAATCTCCTTCATATGATTGACTCTAGCATTCAAGATATCAATTGGTATAGCACCAAAACTACCATGATTGAGATTAAGAACCTTTTCATCAAAAGCAAAATATTTTTCACGGAATTCTTTTCCAAATGGAGTAGAAGGGACGGTTGTAATTGTAGATAAAGTACCATCTTCTTTCAAGTCACTTCCTTCGTCTATAGACACATGTTCAAAATCCTCCATAATAGAGTCAGATGAGTCAGAATCAGGTTTAGATTTTGTCATTACAGAGCTAAAGAAGCTAAACATCCTCTTTTATAACTTTTACTGGAAATGACTATTAGAAAATGACCAAATAGGATTGAATTCTTTATTCGATAAAGCCCGATCGGTTAAATCTGCCTACACTTATCTATTGGTCTCCGCCGAATGCCGTATAATGCAATGTCATGTAAGATAACCGTTACACTAAGATAACAATAGATAAGATTAAGATAAGGGTAGGGGAAGGTTAGAAGATGAGGATAGTTTTACGTAGTTTTAATATATTAATGAAGAATTATTTCGTGTAGTTTAAATATTAAATTGTTATATTAATTAAATAAAGAAATAAGTTATCATATCAAAGATTACGGCTACCTTAACTGAGCCGATCTTTAGTATCTGCACCATATTTAATAAAATTATCAAAACTTAAAGTTCAATTTACTTGCGGTACCCACTTATAATACAACTTATACGAGCCTATACAAGATCCAATTGAATTTAATTGAAAAACGTGCTCAGATTGTTAATTGTCATTTCATATAATCATACTACAGACAACCATATCTTAGTTGTGAATACTTGGAACATTATGTGGTAGTTTTCAGGAGCATAATAGTCAATCCATAATACATCAAGGAATTCAATTGATCTATATACTCGTTCAATCAGTTAAGAATAATTTCACGAAAGAAAACAAAAATCTATTGAAAAAGAGCGAATTATATAAGTAAACTATTTAAATATATTCTATACTATTTAATACAATTATTCACTTGGCTTAAGCGATAACTATATACACCCATCATCTAATCTACCATCCAAACACACTTTAAAAGGGAACAACAACCTTAACACCAGAATTCTTACCATTTCTAACGATATCAAGTGCTTCATGGATTCCTTCTAACCCTCCTGGTACAATCTTAAGTGGCATATGACGAATAAAAGAAGTGTCATTTGCATAAATCTCATTTACTCTTTTTACAGCAGCAATTGCGTTTTCAAAAAGTCCTTCTTTTGTTTCAAAAAGAATACCGAAATTCTTTTTCTCATCAACAGTAAGATAGGCTAATGGGAAATGAATATCTTTTACTTTAGGATTAACTTCTTTAATAGCTGATTCATCAAATGGTAATGAAACGATTAAAACGCTTTCTCTTGTTTTAGATAAAACATTATAAGTATTAAGAGAAGTTTGTGCATCACCAATAGCATCATAACCATAAGTAAGATCATCTCCCGCATATTTGACAATTTGTTCAAGAACATCACTCTCACTATAATCAAATACCTTTTCAGCGCCTAATTCTTCCAAAAACTTAAAGTTATGCTTTGAAGCAGTTGTAATAACTTTAAATCCAAGGAATTTTGCAAATTGAACAACACTTTGACCAAGAGATGAACCACCACCCCATACGAAGAAGTATTGATCATTAAATTGAGGATTATATTCAAGTGGAATGTTAGCAAAGTAAGTGAAACTGATATAAGAAGTAGTAAGAACAACTGGTAACGATGCAGCTCCTTCCCAAGTAGTTACTGGACCAACTGGTAAAGAAGTTTCATTAGTATGGGTTACATTAACTGGTAACTTGATGGCACGATCTGCTTTAATAAGAACATATTCTGCAAATGCACCATTTTCAGGGTGGAAATTATTAGCACCAGAAACAAAAGATGCTACTTGTTGGCCAATTGATAAAGCAGTAACATCATCAGCAACTGCTACAACAGTACCAGCTACATCACAACCAACAACTTCACCACCATCAGCAAATTTGTAGTCAATATGTTTCCAATCAGTAGGATTAATAGCAACTGCTTCGGTTTTAATTAATGCTTCACCAGATTTAAGTTTTGGAATAGGAACAGATTTAATTGATCCTTTATTGTTATCAAAGGTAAAAGCTTTACGAGTAGAAGGAATAGAAGACATGTTTGAAGGTTTAAGAAGAGATTGTTAATTGATGAAAGTTAAAAGAGATAGTTAATTGATCAAGGTTTAAAAGAGCTTGTTAATTGATGATAAAATATCAAACAATAATCCAAAACTTAGCGACGCAATTAGGAGATATTTATATATTTTTTTTAATAAATAAAGATTTTCGATAGTTATTTCCTAATATAAACATTTGTTTTTAAATTATATAAGGTTTTGAAAAACCGTTAAACAATGGGGGGTAATCACACTAATGGCGGATGCAGGGACGGTACAAACACAGAAATCGCATACGACTATCATTACTAATGATGCTAACCAAAAACAGTGATCATTATTCATCGACCAACGGTAGTTAGCAATCTTTACTAAGGGGGGTATTAAGGTTACGTAAAGGGAAGCAGCGATCAGGGGAAATATACAATCTGAAATCATTTCATTATGTAAATATAACTGTTTTCACGTCTGTTTCTCGTCCGTCAATCACCGTGGAATCATCGTGGAATCATCATAGATATCCGCGGAGATTCAATATTACAAATTGATTCAAAGATCTTTGCAACTGGGTAATGGAGATGGTTCTCCGTCACACGGTGTATCAGTTTGCTTCAACTTTCAAAGGTACAGTGAACTCGCTACTATATTAGTTTTCTAGATCTTTCTCATGATCTTATCTCAGCAATGGGAGGAAAGCATTTAGCCAACTTATAAATGGTATTGGTAAGTCTTAGCCAAAATCTGGTGACCATAATTAACCTAATTAATAATTATCTAGTTCTAGCAGATGAGTAACTATATCTTCCTGTATCAATAAAGTTTATAGTTTACAGTAACTATAATTAACCGTAATGAGGTGTGTATATACCATTTGCTGCGTAAGACGAACAACATCTGCCTCCGGCGGCCGGGCTCTGCCCGGACCCGTTGTTCCTCGCTACGCGAGGAAGCCACGAGGAAGCTAGACACTTATAAACACACTGTCGTCACATACCATTACTATATCTACAAATGCTCTCCTAATCACCTTCTCCTACCCATTTGATATCATTTAAACTATGACTATTTTCCGATCGGGACCCGAACAGCCTCCGCCGGGAATTAACGCACAGACCCAGTGCGGTTCCGCACATTGAAATCAACCTCAGCTGATTTTTGATCGAATCGCTCAGTAACTGCATAAATGAAATTTTTGCTTTGTTCTGATTGGCCTGCAAGAAAGCGAAGTATACAAATACACAATTTGGCGCGCGGCATAGGTTTCGATATTGAAATTAACCATACAAAAAAAAGATAATCAGATTTGATCACCTTCAACTTTTTTCGCAGACATTGAGAGGAACCAAAAGATAAAAGTGAGTATAATTGAGAAGCCACAAGGTGTAGATTGAAGATGGGGATGTTATAGTAATTGATTGACTTGGTTAGTAGATGATTTTCACCAATCAAATTTGGGTGTAAACTGGACCAGCTACAGGTCACTTCTGACATAAATCTCTTGATCGCTTGATTCATCTCCAACGTAATCAACTCTCCCAATTCATCCCTATTCCCCCATCGCCCCCTATAAATTCCTCGCTCCGCGAGGAACAACGGGTCCGGGCAGCGCCCGGCCGCCGGAGGCTTTCAGACAACTAACACCATTTATTAGATAAAAATGCTTCGTGGATTTAAATCAGTTTCAATTGCTAGACCAACATTAGCTCGTATGGTTGTACCAACAACCAATCGTTTAGCTCATGCCATTTCAAATCCAACTTTAGTAAATCTTGAAACCCGTTGGGAAGCAATGAGTGAAGAAGAACGTTCCGATATTGTTGGACAACTTGCTGAAAGACAAAAGGGTCCATGGACCGAATTAACTGTTGCTGAAAAACGTGCTGCTTGGTATATTTCTTATGGAGCTTGGGGACCAAGAAAACCTGTTCATAGTGAAGGTGATGCTGGTCGTATCTTTAAAGGTGTTGCAGCAGTTATCATTGTCGCCGCTACTTTATTTACATCTATTAGATTAGCTTCTCCTGGTTTACCACATACAATGACTAAAGAATGGCAAGAAGCTGCTAATGAGAAACTTGCTGAAAAGAATGCTAATCCTTTCACTGGTTACAATCAAGTCCAATCTCCATCTGGTGGTCCACTTGAAGAATAAATTTTCTTCTAAATATTTTTGTTTCTAACTTATTATTATTTTTTTTGATAATATCTTTTATGTATTTCATTATCTCTCATCAACATATTTTCAAATTTGTTGCTAATTAAGCATAGAAAATATAATCCTCTTGAAAGTTATTTTATGCCTCCGGCGGCCGGGCTCTGCCCGGACCCGTTGCTCCTCGCTTTGCGAGGAGGGAAGGGGTGGTGTACTCGGTGTCTAGGAGCGGGCCATGAGATTTAATCCTCGGTATTTAGTTCTCTATTTGTCACGAACTACTATTACTAGTCCAACCTATCTGATGTTCAAAGGCCACCCTAACCCTCGAGGAACTGTTGGCTTCGCGAATGATCTTTAGGAGCCTATTATTTTAAGCGAATACCTTGACCAGAGCAAGTTAAAAGCTAATTATGTTACTGTAATGTAGTTTAAAGAATGCTTGGATTATTTTAATTTTATAAAGTTCATTTGCTAAGTAACTTAATGCTAGGCGAAAGCACATAATTATGATACTTGAGAATGAAGGTGGGGTGTATTACTCGAACAAGTTCGTACGTACTATTTGGTTAAGACTATATATTTAATTGTAAATATTGATTGTATGTATATATAATATCTAGAAGTATATTAGTCTTTCCTATTCAAAATCAGTTTTTCCCCAAATACTAGTTAATAATACTGGTAGTACTGCCTCTGTATAACAGCGGTACCGTCAATATCAACTTTCTTAAGATACTTTGATTGATTCGTTTAAAGAGTTCATTACTCTTTCTTGCTTTTCGAAATAGATAAAGATGAATACACTACTAAGTAGTAATATTAATATAAGTTGAACAAATGATTAATTGTACTTAAACAGATTAAGAACGTTTAAATGAGCATTCGATGAAGGTGTCGTTTGAAATTGATAATGGTAGTACATGTGATGGTGTATTAGTGGTAGTAATGTTATCTTAATGAATTTGCCGTTAGCATTAAGTACTCTTACCGTGTCTAGATTGATGGTTTAGTTAATCCGTTAATACCAATCATTCCACAATTCTTATAGTCGTTTATTTACTTATATACACATATATTAATACATGGTATTACTTACCAGATAAATATTTATCCGCAAGATAATAACCGTGCACTCTGCTTATTGACTTCATTGATAAATATTCATTAATTGAATCTTGTAACTTTTATCACCATATGTTAATTCGCTGTAGTAACAACTAACAGTTTTGACATTCCATTGTAACTCAACATACACAGTAGTAAGAACTCTAGCTGGTCCAGGTAAAAGTACAATAAAATTAATACTATAACCCAGAATACATACTCATTGAACGGAACGCTAGCCTCCGGCGGCCGGGCTCTGCCCGGACCCGTTGTTCCGAGCTACGCTCGGATTCCGATCACACTGTCCAGAACCCTCACTCAGGTGACTCACTCACGCTCCAATCACCTCTCTTATTGATATCAAGCCAACCACCCCAGTCCTCCTCCTCCTCCTCCTCCTCTTCTTATCAGAATCACTACTCAACTATCTAACAAGATGCATTGTAACAAAGACAACTCGAGCAGATATACAAGGTCGCTACAAAACGCTATGTACTAGTTCTGCTCCCATGATAAGAACTAATGTCTGAATATTACCTTGTACTAGTTCAAAATTAACCCCTTTATTGAAAATATAGCCTACAACAGTACAAATAAGTTCATATGTTACACCAAATGCGCATTCTTCGTGCTTATTTGCATATCATCAAGGACTGTTGAAGATCTTGTCATATAAACAAAGGTTCACAATTGAGCTAAGCTAGTTGGAATAGTTGTACTAGGGTAATATGGTTGGAGTTAACCTAATCTTAGCGTAGTCTATTGATCGTGGGTTTACTTACTTATTATATAGAAAGATTATCAAACTTAAAATAAATTATAACAAAATTATTATTTATGGCTTGAAGAGATGTACAAGCAGTAAAACAGCATAATAAACTAACAGAA
This sequence comes from Sugiyamaella americana, assembly GCA_030583405.1. Lineage (NCBI taxonomy): Eukaryota > Fungi > Ascomycota > Dipodascomycetes > Dipodascales > Trichomonascaceae > Sugiyamaella > Sugiyamaella americana. The sequence goes on from JAJMID010000140.1 coordinate 15,017, forward strand.
TTGATGCTCTTTGTTAAAGGAAGTTATAAGGAACAATTGCTTTATGAAGGCTATACGAATTTTAAACAAGTTTGTTTGAAATTAATGAATTCAAGATGCACCCTGTGCTTAGATAATTACTTGGCTAATTATATCTATATATTAAGTTTATATATTTAATTATATCAATTGTAACTAGCTTAGTAGATATTAGATATACTATGGCATTCTCCAAAACAATTTGGATTTTCGTATCTGGTACATAACGTTGATATTGATCTAATGGCTATGGCTAGCTGTATACATCTCTAGTGAACTATTCAACTATTCTCTATCATTGATTGGCGATGGATCTAAACAGCAGCTATGCCATACTCTGTTATATTACGTTAATTTCGCTATACGATGACGACGATAGAACTAAGCTTGACGTTTTGAGTATAAATCCCTAACGTCAGCTAACGGTATAAGCGGACTAAAATTACATTAGGATTGACTACAGAAAAAGAAAGCAATGTATAATACGAGACAAAACAAAGGTAAGAGTGAATGAATGGTTTAAAATTCTGAAATATTGTTTTCAAGGAAAAACTGTCTATAAAAAAATTGAAGTAAATTGTTAGAAATTATTATCTCCAAACTATCATGTGGAGAATTGTGTCTCTCGACTCATCCGCCGAAGAGTGGGTTCCTGCATTAGAGTTAATCTTGCATAATATGGTTTAGTGCAGGCAGGCGATTTAGTGCAAATACTATTAACTTTAAACTGTCAAGTGTAACAAGCGGATTAACTCAAGGAGGTTATGAAACATTTTAATTTCAATCCATTGAGACATGGAGTTGTTGGATAAGATATTGAAAAGAAGTTTATTATGATATAGTTTAGTATTAGTACGTAGTATTAGTACGTAAGTATTAGTACGTAACCCGCGGACTAGCTATCTAGGCTACTAACCTGCAGCTACGATCACTGTCTCTCTAAGCACTAAATATAAAAATCTAGAATTTCGTCAATTATATACAAATATATACGATAATTACAAATAATAAAAGACAAAATAAGTAATCGCACAATTGATAAATACTAAACAGAATTAAAATGAATGTAATCCTTTACCCCTCTTATGTCTCATCTCATCTCTCTCATTCCATTATTTAAGATTGATGATCTTCATCAAAACGTTAAGCTTGATGTTAGTTAGCGTTAGCATTAGCATTAGCCGTGAGCGTTAGCTTTCGCTTTAGTGTAGGCATGATATGATGATGAACCTGGTTATAGTAATAACGGTTAATAACGTTACAGAGGGCATTGCACCGAGCTGCAAAAGGACATGGATCATGGTGGAAAGCTTTTACTGGTATTGCCTGTCGTTGTTTACTGCGCAATTTTTTCATCTCATTTTCATCTATTGTTACCAACATTGATTAACAATCAATTTCCTATATTAAACCAACCTTTTAGACTAAAATTCCTGTTTATAATCAAATAAATAACCCTTATTAATCATCCTAGATATAGCACCTCTAGTACCTCTTTACGTAATCTCCCAAGCCTAAGCCTGGCTTAGCGTACGGCATCGCGTATGCCATCCTTCACTCCTCCTAACATAATATGCTTATAACGAGATAAGCATCTGGAGAAATGCCGCTGCTTTAACCAACTCCTCTTTCAAAACTGTCATGTTCAATAAGCAGCAGTTATCGTACATTATTTTTTTGCAACTTTCTTTACGGTACAATAAGTTTTGATTTTAAAGACATTTAAAACATTAGCAAGTAGTTAACATCTCAATTTTGATAAGAATAAGGACATTAGAGAGTGTTTGATACCAGTGATTGAGCAACAAATAACCATCGTAAGTAAAGCGGGGAAGGTATAAGGAAATTTCAAGCGAAGATTATCATAAGATTCAAAGGTATGCCCTTTGAGTATTCTCTCCGAACCCGTTTCTCAACCCCTCTTAACAAGTCATTTTACAAATCGTCTAACAATAGCAGGTAAATCCAAAATGGATTTCAATCGTATGGGATTCAACGGCAACCAAGGTAGTGCTGGGGGAGGAGGAGGAGGAGCGGGAAACAATTCCGGTATGATCCCACAAGGATCAGGAGGACAGCAGAATTTTCAGCAACGAGATAAGATCACGTCTGATGAAAGAAAGCAACTTATTTATATGCTGTAAGTGGAGATTATGCCTCCGGCGGCCGGGCTCCGCCCGGACCCGTTGTTCCTCGCGAAGCGAGGAAGGAAATTAACGTGTTTAGTGTTTCTGTTATTAGGGATTTGGATCCGGATTATCCACAAGATAAAATGATTGAAATGGCAAAGCAATATGAAAACAACATCTTTCAAAACTCTCAAACAAAAGTGAGTCGTATTTTTCCTCGCGAAGCGAGGAACAACGGGTCCGGGCAGCGCCCGGCCCCCGGAGGCAAAGCAACTAACCCACCAGGCTGAGTATGTGAATAAGTGTCGTCATAAGATTATGATGATTAAAGGTGCTTCTCAGAAACAACAACAGCAACAACAGCAACAACAACAACAGCAACAGCAACAACAACAACAGCAGCAGCAGCAGCAGCAGCATCAGCAGCAACAAACTCACCTTACAGATCCTGCTTCTTTAATGAATATGATGCCAAATCAAGGTCAAACCCAGAATCAACCTCAGAATCAGAATCAAAACCAACAAGCTCAGAATCAGAATCAAAACCAAAATCAATTTGCTAATTTGAATCAAAATACTAATAATACTATGGACAATTTTACTCTTCAAATGATGTTACGTAATGCTGCTAATAATGGGGGTTTTTCTAATGGTAATGCTCCTCCTGGGATGGAGAATATGACACCGCAAATGCAAGCTGCTTTGAAACAGTTTATGACTGCTCAAAGACAACAACAACAGCAGCAGCAGAAGAATGGTCCTGATGATGCTCAAAAGATTCAACAATCTCCTCAATTACAGAATAATGCTAATTTGAATGCTAGGCAGAATTTCCAATTTCAAAATCAGAATCAAAACCAGAATCAAAATCAGAATCAAAATTTACGTCAGAATTTACAACCTCAATTTAATCAACAGCAGCAACAGCAGCAGCAACAACAGCAGCAGCAACCTCAACAACCGCAACAACAACCACAAATGAATATTCAAACTATGTATCAAGCTTTACAAAGACAAGCTGCTGCTGGTAATGGTGGTATTAGGCCTCAACCTAATCAACCAAATGCTGCTGGTGGTCCTGGTTTGACCGGTTCATTACCTGCTGGTTTTCAAGGAATGACAAGAGAGCAACAGTATCAATTCTTGACGATGCAAAGGCAACAACAAGCACAAGCACAAGCTCAGGCACAAGCTCAGGCACAAGCTCAAGCTCAAGCTCAGGCACAAGCACAAGCACAAGCCCAGGCACAAGCTCAAGCGCAAGCACAAGCTCAAGCGCAAGCACAAGCTCAAGCACAAGCACAAGCTCAAGTTCAATCTCAAAATCCTCAAGCAATCACAAGATCTCCTCAAATCCCTCTTGCAAATGCTAATATCAGCCCTGTTATCCAACAAAATATCTCCAACTTACCCAACTCTATGCCAACAGCTGCAGGGCCTAATCGACCGATACCTCCAAATGTTACTCCAACTTTAGACCCTAACGAAATGAAAACAATTGAAATCCCACCGATTCTTCTTTCTCGTATTCCTGACCTACCTCCTGGTGTTAATACTTGGTTACAAATCACTGAATTATTGCGTAATGGCCAATTACCAAAAACTGTAATGCCACAAGTAAGAACAGTACATGGATTACATCAAAAATGGTTGATTCAATTGCGTAAGCAGCAAATGGCAGGTGCTGGCGGTGCAGGAGCTCCTGCACCAGGAGCTCCTGGTGCTCCTGGTGCTCCTGGTGCTCCTGGTACTGGTCCAAATATTGTTCCTCCTAATAATCTTAACCAACTTCCAATCAACCCTAATCAATCTCAAGCTGATATTATGTCTCAATTACAACTTAATCGTAATTTTCAAGGTAATCCACAAACTTTAGGAATGCAAAATCCTGCTAATACCGCAGCTGTTGCTGCTAATCAAGCTCAATTACGTAAAGCAGAACTTCAACAACAACAATTGAATAAGAATCAAAATCAAAATCAAAATCAAAATCAAACTCCTGCTACTACTCAACAACAGCAGCAACAACAGTTCTTCTTACAAGCACAAGCACAAGCAAGAGCAGCAAGAGCTAAAGCTACTCAGGGAGCAAATCAACCAATGAATCCTCAACAATCACCAAATCAAATGTTTTCATCATTACCAAAGGGAGGTACAGGACCTCAAAATCAATTCCATCAATGGGATCCTGCTGGAGCATTTAATCAGCAGCAACAACAGCAGCAACAACAGCAACAACAACAACCTCCATCACAACCTCCATCACAACCTCCATCACAACCTCCATCACAACCTCAACTATCCCCACAAATGTCCCAACAACCTCAATCATCTCCTCAACAAAGACAACAACAATTATTCCAAAATCAAATTGATTTTACTTCAACTGGTGGTCCTGGTGCTGGTAATAATGGTCAAATTCCAAATCAATCTCCTATAGCTGGTCCTGGTGTTGCTCCTGGGTTAGTATCAAATCCAAATATGGCTCAAAACAAACCACTTATTCCTCAACAACGTGACGCAGATAAGATGAGATTAAGACAAATCTTTGAGGAAGCAGCTAATATTCCTATTAGATTACAAAACTTTACCGATACTCTCTCGCCTGATGAAAAACGTCAAGTTGCTGAACAAATTAGATTAATGCTTCATATGTATCAAAAGATTGACCAACTTGTACCATTATTTTACTTTATTACGAAGAATGCTGATGCTACAAAGAGATTAATTCAATTGAAGTTTATGTATAAAGAACAAATGGAAGCATTACAAAAGGGAATCTACATGACAAGTCCTCAGATATTAGAAAAGACAAAGTTAGAGATTAATAGATACTTTTTATTTGTCAAAGGAAGTTTACAAGGTCCACAAAGGCAAGCATTAGCACAAAGGCAACAACAGCAAGGGCAAGCTGGTCCTGGACAAGCTGGTCCTGGCCCTGGTCCTGGTCCTGGTCAACCACAATCTCAACCTCAACCTGGTGTTTTACCAACAACCTCTCCTAATGTAAATCCAATGATGGCAGTTAATCAAAAGATGATGATGAATCAAGGATTACAAAACAACTCTATGGATCCTCAAATGTTTGTGAATCAAAACTTTTCACTAGGTGGTATAAATCCAAATTTACAACTTCAACAACCATCAGATGTAAATCAATTTTCACAAAATAATGTTGCAAGGAATAACGTTGGAGTTTTAAATCAACAAGGAAATCCATTGAAACCAGGACAAGTACAAGGACAACCACAACCTGGACAATCACAAGGACAAGTTCAATCTATTCCTCCTGTTCCTGTTCCTATTCCTGGTAATGTTCCTGGACAACAGCAACAACAACAGCAACAACCTATTCCTCCTCAACTACCAATTCAACAACATCCCTTTGTTACTCAACAAATTCCTGGTCAATCAGGTCCTCCTCAAAATGTTAAGAAAGAACCAGCTGGTAGAAAGAAATCTCAAGCAGTACCTGCTAATGGTGGTACTACCCCTGCTTACGCGGGTGGGGGGGCTCCTGCTCCTGCTGTTCATACACCATCTGGTGTACCTGCTTATGTTAAACCAGGTTTAACTCAAGAACAATTGAAATTACCAGGTCCAGGTAGGAAACGAAAGCTACCAACTTCAGGAGGTAACTCCTCTAGTAGTACACCAAATGCTGCTTTATCACCAGAAGAAAAAACTGGTAATACTCCTAAACTTTCTCCTGCTTCTATTCCTCGTGGTCGTTCAACATCTACTGGAGAACCAGCTTTAAAGAAGGAGAAACTTGATCCAGAAAATTTAACACCACAACAAAAGAATATTCTTCAAAATATTAAAAAGAAGAAGGAATTAGCAGATTCTGATCCTCTTGCTTATTTCATTACATCAGTTGGTGAAGTATTAGACATATCTGAAGAAGATATTTCAAATGGTATAAGTAAATGTCAAAATGGAGGAACAACACCGCCATCAAGTACTATAGGATCTTCTACCACCAATTCCAACACCATCCCTGATAAGAAACTCCCCATCAAAACATCAATTCCGACATCGATTACAACTGGAGGGGTTACACCCAACGCCCTTCTGCGTACACCACTTCCATTCTCTGCTGCTAAGACTCCTGCTCCAAATGGTACAAATATAAACACCACCAAAGTTTCATCAACTGGCTCAGGTCATCTCACTGGAGGTAGCGATGATGGAGGTGCTACAATCAAATCATCGAATTCAAATGGTAATTCAATAACTCCGCCATGGTCTGGTAATGTCTCAGCAGTTGCAATTCGTACTGCATTCCAATCAATTGAAACTCTTAAAATTGGTGATATTCATTTCCTTGCAACTCCTCCTGATGAAACAACAACATCAGATTCAACTGCTAGTACTGTTGATTCTGTTTCCTCAACCGAACCGACCGATAAACCCCTAATTGTCCTCCCAGTAGATGGCATGGATGATAAAAACAAGCCCCTCAAACTAGATGGTTGGAATGATCTCGAGTCCGTAAATATATGGGACTACGACACAGCATTAACATCTCTTGGTAAAGATGATGCTACATTACGAAAAGAATTTTGGACTGTTTCCACCTAATATAATAATGTCTTTTAATGTTATGAAATTTATGTATCCCCCCTCCCCTTTGCCTCCGGCGGCCGGGCTCTGCCCGGACCCGTTGCTCCGAGCGTAGCTCGGAGACCCCCCAAAATATCTCAGAAATATCTCATCTGGGATGATTTCAAACTCAATTATTGATATTAATCTACCTTAAGAGATTGTATTGCGGATTTTAAATGAAGTAAGTTGATCCCGTTACTAAACGGATGTTCTTGAAGAATCTATTCCATTTCCATCTTCAATATGTAAGTATATGTTGAATAATGTATCGCCTAAAATATTAACGGAACTAACTATCTTTAAGTTTATAGGATTTCAAAGTTGTTTGGTAATTCTTAAATGTACTTGAATCTTTTAATGGTATTGGTTGATATGAGGATATAGATTTAACTAATATTGATGAGAAGAGGATGGTGTACTGCTTGGATGCAAGTGGAGTATCAATAGTATACACACACAAATCACAATAGAAGAATTAGGTTTTGAGTTTTAATCATTATTAGATAGGAACAGAAATACGTGCTGTTACGATTAACAGGCGTAACCTCACCTGAGTATTTGTATCTTGTATGATATATGGGTAATTCCTCGCGTAGCGAGGAACAACGGGTCCGGGCAGAGCTCGGCCGCCGGAGGCAGGAGGGGAGGGGGAAATAAATTAATTTAATAGGATAATGAACAGGGAGGGAGGGGTCGGGGTACATTTGTAATAAATTGAAATAAATTATAGGGTATTTATGCAATAATAATGATGAAAATATAATAAAATAATATAATTTAATAGATGTTTGATTGAATAATTCATGGCAATAAGATTGATGTTGAATTATCTATATTATCAATTGCATCTAGGATAAGTCTCCAGAATTCATTAAAATTCATTTCTTGTGCAACCATTATTCCGTTGTCTGAATCAGGTTCAAATACAAGCATTCCTTCATGTGGGCCATCTTCCAGTACTCTTATTTGATATCTTGCGAATCGAAGATCTAAATCAGCTGCTGGTGGATCATTGGAATCTTCTCTTCGATCAGTGGAATTATCACTATAGAATGGCAAGATTGCTGCTACTGCTACTGCATCATGAACGGGAGGTCCATTTTTAAATCCAAATTTTTTTTTATAAGTACCAGCAAAATAGATCATTAATTCATACAGCATTTGTCTTAATACCGACCTTCTATCTAGCTGCCGACTCTTTTGAATCTTTTCAAGTATATCTTCAGTTGCGATTGCTTGATGGGTTAGATTTAATGGTACTAATAATGTTTTTGGTATTAGAGTTGGATCAGAAAATACAATTTGTGCAGCATGAGCATCACACCAAATATTGAATTCAGCAAATTTCGTCCAATTTCCTAATCCTAAACCACCACCCATTATTGATAAAAGACGAAGACTGGGGAGGAGGTTGGGATAATTCATTGCTAATAATGCAATATTTGTTAATGGACCTAAAGCAGCAATTGCTAGTGTACCGGGATAAGTTTCAATTGCCTTTGCCATAGCTGCAACGGCAGTATGATCAGGTTGAGCATCAAAAGATGGCATTGGTAAGAAAGCAGTTCCATCAAGACCAGATCTTCCATGAATTGAATCAGCAACATGAAGTTTACGAACTAAAGGTTTTTCTGCTCCTGGGTAAACGTTTACATCCATTCTTTGAAAAGCAGTTAAGATGGAAATGGCATTTGACGTTGTATTGCCAAGGGATGAATTTCCATGAACTGTAGATACACCAACTAAATGAAATTGATCTAAACCAGATCCTAAGAGAAGACCAATTGCATCGTCGTGACCAGGATCACAATCGATCCATAAGGGTATTTTAGGTAAGATTAAGCTCATAATAGTTTATTCTGTTGTTCTCTGTTGTTTTTTTATTCTTGTTTTTTTTACAAAAGTTCGTAAATTTCTTTACTGTATATTCTTGATAAAGATTTATTATACTGTTTCTTCTATTCAATATAAATTTTCAATCTTGTTAATTCCTGACGTATTATTCTTCACAAACTCAATCTTAACTTCTCCTTTCACCAATTCCGCTTTCAGTTAAACGTACTTTTGTGCTTTGTCAAAATTATTCAAGCTATTTCGGATTATTTACTTCTTAATAAGGAAATACAATACTCTCCCAATACTAAACACCAAAATCAATCTCCAGATTGTTTACTTCTTTTTCTTTTTCTCTAAAAGTTTTTAAATATTGAAATTTTTTATCGAGTCTAATTTTAAATCTTTTACAGTTTATTTTTTTCTTGATTTTATCCTATTAAAGTTGAATATCGTTGTTTATATGGTTGCCCTCTGTAGTGATATTTAGTCCCGCGCGCAGAGATGAGATTGAACATTGACAACTGTATTTATTAATATCCTCTTTATATACGGCTTATTGTCTTAGACATAAAAGGATAACGGTAGGGTTAGAAATGGAATAAAATTAGAGTAAATGGTGTGAATTTGCAACAGGTAATGTTAGGTCTTAGGAATGATAGTTTATCAATAGGGTCGATTCTCCCTTTTTCACTTCCACATCTCTTCAATACTTTATCTCCGCTATCATTATTAGTGGCCCTTGTGTTACTTGTACCTGCATTCTTATCTACGTGCATTCTTATCATAATATTCTATGCAAGGAAGATCGACAATCTCACTTAGATCTCTATTATAACCATAGTAAATTACATAATGGTAAATTTAACTCAGTTAGAAATGGATATTTAATTATCTATTATCTATAGATCTATATGGTAATTAACACTATAATCATGTTTACTTGTATATTTCCATAATTCATAATAATTTAATATACTAAGATATTGTCAAAGATTTCAATAGTAATAGACACCAACTCCAACTACTAACATGGTTGGTAAAATTAAAGATAGAAATAAAAAAAGTTATGAAATCCCTTCTCGTTCCCACTCCCCCGCTCGTTCTCTTTCCCATTCTCGTTCAAGATCATTATCATTATCACCCAATTCCTCACCAACTAGTTACTATTATGGTTTATCACCAACTTCTTCAACTCGAACTCAAACACAAAATCATACTCTATCTGCACCGTCCACTAGTTCTTTAGTAATCCCTCCTATTAGTACTACTATTGATAGTACAATTCATAGTACAATAGATACCACCTCGTCACAAATTGGATCTATTAATACTATTCTACCACCAATCCCTCTTAACTATCCATCTCACTTCTTAGAAAGATTCGATTCAGAATCAATAATCTCTCAAAAGGATCATCATACAATATCAGTTAAAAGTGCCAATTCTCTACCAGGCAACAAAAAGTTAATAAAATCTAAACGTGATGAATTAGAAGAAAAAGTTGGCCCATGTTCAGATTCTTCTTATCATATAACTTGGATGTGTTATTGTAAATTTATAACCTGCTTAATTAGACCAATTATCCTTAAATGGTGTGGAATTAAATCTCAACAACAACAAATGGCATGGAGAGAAAAGATGGGGTTGTTTTCTATAATTCTATTTGTTACGGGAGTAGTTGGATTTTTCACATTTGGGTTTAACGAAATTACTTGCGGGAAATCTACAAACATTCCAAGAATTCATTTTTCAAGTATTCCTCCTGATTCAATTATTATTCATGGTAGATTATTTAATATGACTAATTTTATTCATAATCCAAAATTCTTAAGACCACCACCATGGTCATCATCTGGGTTTACCTTAACAGGTATAAGTAGTATTCCAATTGATGCTTCATTACTATTTCAAAATGTTAATTCGAATTGTGAATCACTTATAATTCCATCTAAATCATCTCAAGTTGGGCAAGATATAAACTATAAAGTCCCCTTCTACTTGCCATGCAAATTATTAACCATTGATGACAATCGAATAGTAGACTTTTATGTACCATCTCTTCAACCAGTATCAAACTATAAACAACTATCATTTATAAATAAATATTCTCCTGAAGCATGTCATACATCTAAATATTCAAGAGAAAAATTTTATGAAATGAAAAGTGTATCTGATGTTTACTACACTTGGAAAGATATCGAAATATCATCAAGAAATATTGTAGTATTATTCAATGATGTTCTTGATTTAGATCGTCTTAAACTATTACCCCCAGAAGATTGGGAATTATCTAAAACATTATCACAATTTGCTTCATTAAATGCAACTGAAGGTCTTCCTGTAAATGACATTTCAAAATTTTTTGTATCTGATTCATCTCTTTCTAAAACAGCTAAATGCTTAATTGAAATAGCTAAAGTTGGTGTTATTGAAGTAGAAAGTGTAGGATGTTTATCTTCGCAAATTGTTTTATACATTTCACTATTATTTATCTTTTCAATTGTTCTTGTTAAATTTACATCTGCTCTTTATTTTGAATGGTTTGTATCTTGGAGAATGGGTGCTAATGGGTTTTCAACTTCATCATCTTTGCTCAGTTTACTTCTTTCTGTTGTTTCAAGTTATAAAAGTAAGCGTAAACTTTGGTCAAAATCTAACAACTCATCAGTATATCAATGTGAGGATAATACATCCAGAACAAGTCAATCAACATCCACCTCCTTAACTTCGTCTACTACTTCCACCTCCTATTCATCTACATCAGAAAATCTTTGTCAAAGTGATATCACCTTATGTCCTACACAAGATGGTGCATCTTCAGAAATATCCATTTGTGATCATGATATCACCAATAAACTTTACGTTATCTGCCTTGTAACTGTATATTGTGAATCTGAAGATGGTTTACGGTTATCGCTTGATTCATTAGCTAAAACTGATTATCCAGATTGCCGTAAACTATTGATAGTAGTATGTGATGGTTTGGTTACTGGACCTAATAACGACCGTATGACTAGTGAAATTGCTCTTTCATTAATGGAAGATGTTTCAATACCATTTCAAGATGTACCTGATTTACCGTATGTATCCGTTGGTTATGGAAAGAAGAGAATAAATTTAGCTCAAGTTCATTGTGGTTATTATGTCCATCGGTATGCTAATCAAACAAAGAAAGATAGAAGAGTTCCAATGATTTGTATTATCAAATGTGGTCTTGAAGAAGAAAGAAGAACTAGTTCTAAACCAGGAAATAGAGGTAAAAGAGATTCACAATTGATTCTTATGGGATTTTTTCAAAAGTTATGTATGGGAGATAGAAAAACTGCATTAGAAAATGAACTTCATTACTGTATGGACCATTTCTTTGGGATAAATCCTCATTTATTTGAAGCAATTTTAATGGTAGATGCTGATACTAAAGTATATGAAGATTCTTTGGGACATTTAGTAGCTACGCTGATGAGTGATAGTGATGTAATTGGATTATGCGGGGAAACCAAAATATCTAACAAATGGGATTCTTGGGTAACAATGATTCAAGTTTTTGAATATTTTATTTCTCATCATTTAACGAAATCTTTTGAATCAGTATTTGGTGGTGTTACATGCCTTCCAGGGTGCTTTTCAATGTATAGGATAAAAGCTCCTCCAAGAGATGGTCATGTTTTACTTTTATTAGTTAGTCCAGCAATTGTATCAAGATATTCTGATAATGTTGTTAATACAGTACATCGCAAGAATCTACTACTCTTAGGAGAAGATCGATATCTAACCACATTGATGTTGAAATCATTTCCTGTACATAAATTGGTATTCGTGCCTCAAGCAAAATGTAAAACAATTGTTCCATCAAATTTTAAAACATTATTAGATCAACGAAGAAGATGGATTAATTCTACTATTCATAATCTATTAGAACTTATTTTAGTACGTGAATTATGTGGAGTATTTTGCTTTTCAATGCAGTTTGTTGTATTAATTGATTTGGTAGGTACCGTAACGTTACCAGCAGCTTTGGTATTCACAATATATCTATTGGTGGCATGTGTATATCGACAACCTCCACCGGTAGTTCCATTAGTATTATTAGCATTGATTTTAGGTATTCCTGGTGTGTTAATAGTAGTAACAGCTCATCAATGGATTTATGTTTTATGGATGTTAATTTACCTATGTTCACTTCCAATATGGAACTTGATTCTTCCATTAAATGCATGTAAGTTTACTCTTTCATAAGGTTAAATTGAAATTGAAACTAACAATTAGTTTGGAAATTTGATGATTTTACGTGGAGAAATACTCACGAAGCAGAAAGTGAAGAAACTGAATACAATGGTAATGAAACAACTGCTGTTATTGAGGCAACTTTGATTCAAATGACCACGTATCCTGATTACTGTACAACTAGAGGGATTGGCAGTATCGCTTAAATATCTTTAAATATTGTACTATTAAAATACATAATAAACTAATAAACTATAAATACATAAACACAACATTAACATAAACAATAACATAAACAATTAATAGCATAACAATAAACATAAATCTACATCAAACGATGAATCCTTTCAAGTAATTGGCAATTCTTCTCCATCCTTTCAAGTTCTTTTCATATTCAATTTCCTGTAAATCTTCTTCAGTATCATGATATCTATCAGTTTCAAGATCCATTTCTTCAAGCTTAACAAATTTAGATCTACTAACAACTTTCCAGAATATATACATAACGGGCATAATGAATAATTCAATATAATAAGAAAAGAAGTTGGATGTATTCCATGGAGCAAATGCAGACCAACCTTGAACGAGGATGATTACTGTTACTGAAATTACAACAACCCATGGTCCCCAAGGATGAGTCCAGTTTTTAAACTTAAGTAAATGAGTCTTGTTTTGTACTTTAAGAGCTCTTCTGAATCTAATAGACGTAAGACCAATGGACCACCATGCAAGTTGATTTGAAACACCTACTAAATTTTGTAACCAACTCCATAAAGTACCAGCACCAATGAATGAAGCACCAAAACATAAACCAGAAATAGAACCAGTAGCAAGTAAAGCTACAAAAGGAACCTTGTTAGGAGTTAATTTTGTGAAAATCTTTGGTGCAAATCCTTCAACCCCCAAGGTATAAAGAAGTCTAGTACCAGCAAATAATGCATGGTTACCAGCAGAAATAACTGATGTAACAATTACTGCATTCATAAATGAGCCAGCAACTTTTGATCCAACAAGTTGAAAAGTAATAGTAAATGGAGATAAAGCAGTACCACCAGTTGAAAGACCTGGGTAATTATATGGCACATTAATACCAATTAATAAAACAGTAAGGACATAAAAGATCAAAATACGCCAGAAAACAGTTTTAACAACTCTTGGCATTGTACGACTTGGATTCTTAGTTTCACCAGCAGTAATAGCAATAGATTCAGTTCCTCCATATGCAAATGATGCAGTAACGAAAACTGATGCAAATCCTTTAAATCCATTAACAAATGGTGCATCTCCAATATACCAATAATGGAAACCAAGATATTCACCATTAGTATTACCACCAGCATTAACAACAATAGAAATGATAATGAAAATAACAATTGTAACAACTTTTAAAAGTGCCAACCAATATTCCATTTCACCATAAACTTTAACATGAATTAAATTAGCACAAATTAAAAATACCCAAAAGATTAAAGCAATGATCCAAGATGGGAAATCAGTCCAATAAGCAAATACCAATTGTAAAGCAGTTAAATCGGAAGCAGTTGACACTGCATCATTAAACCAATAATTCCACAACAAAGCAAATCCAAAAGATTCATCAACAAATCGAGTCGCATAAGTACAAAACGAACCAGCAACAGGAATAAAAGTAGCCATTTCACCAAGTGAATACATTGTAAAGTAACAAATTACACCAATGATAAAATAAGCAATAAGCATTGAAGCAGGACCAGCAGCTGCTAAAGATTTACCAGTACCTAAAAACAGACCGGTACCGATTACACCAGCAATAGCAATCATTTGAACTTGTCTACCAGACAAACTTCTACTAAGCCTATCTTCAGCTTTAACAATATAGTCATCTTCATGAATAATACTACCTGGTTGAGCAATAATCTCTGTAGAATTAGATTTGGAAGCACTTCTTTCCGCGTCTATAGAATAAGAATCTTTAGACATGATGAAAGATAGTTTTTACGTAGTTGAGTGATAAAAATTAACGAAAGAAAATAAAAAAACGAGATCATCTTTACTATTTATATAGATCTCCTTGGATCGGGTGAGAACATCCACCTCCATTATTTTCATTGGCAAAGACAGAATTGAATAAGGCAAGTTATTGTTAATCGAGAAATTATTTTGCATCCGTCATGCAAGGATCGGCGCTGACCATGTAGATAGCCTCAATAAAACAATGATCAACAGTCGAAAACAATGGGCTCAAAACTCCATTTAGTTAGATAGGGTTTCATCGTTATCAAAGCCAAGTATGGTGTCATTGTGATAATATTTTCAATATATTTATATTTATTGAATAAAAATAAACCTCACATACCTAAGTTTAATGATTTTCGTAGATGGGCATCACTTCGATGTCTCATCTCATCAGCTCAGTTCCGACACAACCATAAACTGAGCAAAAAATGCAATGATTGTGCGATGTCACGTGAATAATCACCATAGGTGCATGTTAAAATTATAATTATTAGAGTTTAGGCGCTAAGCCGTACAACGTTGTTGCATTCGGATCTCGGAAAATTAGGGCTTGGAGCCATAGTTATTAATAAGATGGAGATGAGATGAGGGAATTAGTAAGGAGAAACTATTTCGAATGAAAATTTTTAATGGGCCAAATGAGGGTTAGTACGAGGTTTCTGAGGTAAGTTAGTTATTACACAGTTAGAAGAGTCAAATAATATCTAAAAGTTTATTGTTAACTAAATTTAACTAAATTTATATAAAGTTTAGTGAGCGTTAGTAAGTGGTACACTAGCTTGTACGGTAATTGAATGCCTAATTTAGTCTCGAGAGCAGAAGCCATCAACTATATCCAAGTTGCGTGACGTTAATTTCTGTATCTTTGTTATATCTAGCTTCGCACCTATTCGTTGCTTGTCTGTTGGAATCAGTCCAACCTAACCTACTTCTGCCTCCGGCGGCCGGGCTCTGCCCGGACCCGTTGTTCCTCGCGGAGCGAGGAATACTATCTACAACTAACACAAACAAAGAACATGATAAGATGCATTTTAAATATGCTTTCGAGTTTTATGCCAGATTACGTGCCGCCTTAGATCAATTTAAGGGATCATCTTGATAAAAAGATCTTCTATCTAACTTCGCATCATCACCACCTTAGTTCTCAATCAGCCAAAACATAACTTACTGTACACACACGCATTCTCCTTCTGCCTCCGGCGGCCGCGCGCTTCCCGAGCCCGGCGTTCCGAGCAAAGCTGGAGGATATGCCCCATCCCCTCTCAACTTAGACCCTGTCTGCCTCTAGCCGACGCGCCATCCAAAAACGTAAATGGACCCTGATAATCAGTTTTGGCAGGGTCTAATGTTGTCAATCGAACAGCATGGAACAACCAAATTCTAGATTCTTAACCAAATACGTATTAGATAGAATATCGTCTTGCTACGTTCTTTACTTGTTTTCAACTTGATTCAATATGAACCTGTTTGGAAATTAAAAGTAATATTCTACTATAGTATTCTTAATCCATCTAACCCACCTACGGAACGTCTTTTAACGTGAATTTCCTGGGGAAATCAGCTATAAACATAATGAACAATAATATAATAACAATCTTCACTATATATTTTTACTAAACTATATATACGTAGCTATTTCTATAATTTCCCCCCTTAACTCGCCATCGCTATTTTTACAGTTACATCTTCTATACTTTCTCGATTCGGTATATCATCCGCTAGCTAGCTGCTGGGCTGTCAGTTAACGGAAAATGAGAGTGACTTGCTTTGCAGCTCCCCCACAAACTATAAAATTTTTCATATGCAATAAATTAAACGGCGTATATAGCCGGCTAAAACATCAGAGCGTGTTTATTAACCAGAGAGAAAAACAGAAGAACTAGAATTACACGGTTATTAAGAAAAACCCAACCAAATGAAAAACGTGACTCTAACTATTGGTGTATCAAGGACTAGCTCTTCAATGGCTGGTCATTGTTTAACTTTGTACGGAATATATAACGTATTTAAAGTTTAATCATCGATGGCTGGTTGGTTAGTTTAATGGCCCCTCGATGCTCAAAGTCAATTTTGATCTTCATAATAGACATAGCTGACAAAATAGAGTAAATTAAGCTGTCAGTGGTAGAGCAGGTGAGAACTGCAGTTAAGTGGGGAAGCGATCGAAGGAGATAAGCAAGTGTTGTTGGTTATGACAGGATAAATTCGGGTGTATGAACCGGGGAAATCAACCAGATTTGGTGCCGAGCGGTGGTGGTGGTAGTTAGATTTAAGCTTGTGTATGCGAAGGGTGCGTTAAGGTTTCTAGTGTTTGTTTGATCAACAATTAATCCGGAGTACAGATTGCCGTAGTAAAGTTTGAGTGGTATGAGGAGGGATAGAATAGGTGGTTATAATTGGTAATAAAGTTAAATAAAAGGAGGTAATGCTTGGGATTTCCTCCCTTCGCGAGGAACTACGGGTCCGGGCAGAGCCCGGCCGCCGGAGGCTGGCTATAGTGGAAAAGTGTTGATGGTGATTTAGTCCTCCCAAGGTTCGTGAAGAATTTAACAATTTAGCTAACTAAGTTAAAATTATTGTTGAACGAAGAAGGTAGGGAGAGGGGGGTATTACTATTGAGGGGTTTATGAGTAGCGCTTATATTGTGGATGGACTATTTTTATTCCTCCCAATATCATATTTATTACTTTAACAAGGTTGGGAGGTTAAATCGACCTCATACTGCCAGCTAAATCTAAACACCTACTACGCTCCACCCACTCTGACCCACCACCTATTTAACCGGTTATCTATTAATTACTCAATGCAAGATCGAGAAACTCGGAAAAATTGGATATGGGGATACGCGATTTCTCTATGTGGGATGATTTGGAAAAAAAAAAAATAAACGTGGGGTGTAAATTTATATATAAATTGATGGTAATCCCCCACAAATAACTTTTTTTTCCCCTCTTGTTTTCCCTTTCTTTATCTTTATCATAGAATAAGAATCATCATCAATAATGTCTAATAATCCATCTTTCGTCCTTCAAAAAGTCAACGAAGTCTCATTCGAAGACAGACCAGTTCCAGAAATCAAGGATCCTCATTATGTTAAAATTGCTGTCAAGAAGACTGGTATTTGTGGATCTGATGTTCACTACTATACTCATGGTGCAATTGGTGATTTCGTAGTTAAAGCTCCAATGGTTTTAGGTCATGAATCTGCTGGTGAAGTTGTTGAAGTTGGTGCTGAAGTTAAGAATATTAAGGTTGGTGACCGTGTTGCTATGGAACCAGGTGTACCATCAAGATATTCTGATGAATATAAATCTGGTCGTTACAATTTATGTCCATGTATGGCTTTTGCTGCTACTCCACCATATGATGGTACTTTAGCTAGATACTATCTTTTACCAGAAGATTACTGTGTCAAATTACCAGATCACGTTTCACTTGAAGAAGGTGCTTTAGTTGAACCATTAGCTGTTGGTGTTCATTCTAATAAATTAGCTGATGTTAGACCAGGTTCTAAGGTTGCTGTTTTCGGTGCTGGTCCAGTTGGTTTATTAATTGCTGGTGTTGCTTCTGCCTTTGGTGCTTCTACTATCACTGTTATTGATATTGTTCAAAATAGATTAGATTTAGCTAAAGAATTAGGTGCTACTCACACTGTTTTAGCTTCTATCAAAGATACTCCTGCTGAAACTGCTAGAAAGGTTGTTGAAGCTACTGGTGCTCAACCAGATATTGTTCTTGATGCTTCAGGTGCTGAATCTTCTATCAATGCTGCTATTACTGCTATTAGACCAGGTGGTACTTATGTTCAAGTTGGTATGGGTAAACCAGATGTTACTTTCCCAATTGCTAACATCATTGGTAAAGAATTAACCGTTAAAGGTTCTTTCCGTTATGGTTACGGTGATTATCCATTAGCCGTTGAATTAATCTCTAAAGGAAAAGTTGATGTTAAGAAACTCATTTCCCACACCGTCAAATTCGAAGAAGCTAAAGAAGCTTTCGAACTTGTTATGTCTGGTAAAGCTGTTAAAGTCATCATTGAAGGTCCACAATAAATCCTTCTTCCATTTATTTAATTTCTAATGATAAAAAAACATTTTGCTACGATAACTCTTTTAAATTACCTCCGGCAGCCGGGCTCTGCCCGGATCCGTTGTTCCTCGCGTAGTGAGGAATAAGACGTTAGTAACATTGAGATTCGGAAATGCGCTCCGCGCGGACCCTGGCCGCACGTCCGGCGGACGCAATATATGCAGGGACCGTTTCGGAGAACAAAATTTCTGATTGGAAAATACTTACCCGATCGGGAGTCTTATCGGAGCGCTTTATCACCGAGAACTATAAGGTTCAACCACAGGCGTGCACCGAGGTCCTCCTAGTTGGTTTGTAATCTGCTTATCATCATAATAACTATATATAGGGAGATATAGTATACTTAGATAAATATAAAGATACTAATATTTATATATTAATTACTATCAATACGTAAACCATTCCACAGTATGTCTTCTCCTCTCTTTACTCCTCTTCGAGTTGGTGATTTAAATCTTCATCATAGAGTTGTTTTAGCTCCTTTAACAAGGTTCAGATCCCCTAATCATATTCCTACTGATTTGGTTGCTAAATATTATCAACAAAGAGCTTCTAGAGAAGGAACTTTACTTATAACTGAAGGTACTTTTATTGCTGCTAAGGCTGGTGGTTATAATGACGTTCCAGGTATTTATTCTACCCAGCAAATAACCAATTGGCAAAATGTGTTTTCAAAAGTTCATGAAAAAAAATCATATATTTTTGTTCAATTATGGGCTTTGGGTAGACAAGCAGATCCTAAACTTCTTGAGGCTGAAGGAATTAAAAATCAATATGTTTCTGCTTCTAATGTCCCATTGGATAAACGTGGACCACCTCGTCCGTTGACCAAAGCTGAGATTAATGATTATGTTCAACTCTATGTTCAAGCAGCTAAGAATGCCGTTGAAGCTGGTGCTGATGGTATTGAAATTCATAATGCAAATGGTTATCTTTTAGATCAATTTTTACATGAAAATTCAAACAATCGTACTGATGAATATGGAGGATCTATTGAAAATAGATCAAGATTCACTTTACAAGTTGTCGATGCTCTCATTAATGCAATCGGTGCTAGTAAAGTTGGTATTAGACTGTCACCTTGGGGAACATTTGGAGGTATGGATCCAGGTGTAAGTCCTGTTCCTCAATTCGCCTACGTTGTTAGTGAACTTGAAAAACGTGCTAAAGAAGGAAACAGATTAGCATATATTCATTTAGTCGAGCCTCGTGTTACTGGTAGTCTTGATGTTAAAGATTACGAAGGAAATAATGACTTTGTTCGCACTATTTGGAAAGGAGTCATTATCAAAGCAGGAGCATTGGTTGATTTAGCAGATTCCTATGTCAATAATGATTCAAACAGTTTAGTTGGAATTGGTAGATATTTCATCTCCAATCCTGATTTAGTTGATCGCTTAGAAAACAACATAACTTTAACACCATATGACCGAAAAACCTTCTATACCAACGATTCAAAGGGGTACACCGATTACCCATTTTCAAGTGAATTACCTTCAAAAATATAATTGTATTTTGTCCTATCACTGTGCCTCCGGCGGCCGTTCTCTGCTCGGACCATCCTTTATCATACTTCTAGTCCATCGTAAAGCGCAAATCTATTTGTTTTAGCATAGTAAAAAACCGTTGGATAAGCTGATCTGCCTATTAGCTTATCGTGCATTAACTGACGACCCTGTAGATCACTACATCATAACCACACTCCAGCTTAACCTAAACCATGAACCACCATACTATTTTTATAATTAAACTGTTAATATATGTAAATATATACCAATGCTAGTTGTATTTTACTCTATATAACTTGTAACTTTACTTCAGCGATAATCCGAACAAAAGTTGCTAATATGTGGCAGTAATTCTCTATTGCATCATCTATTTTGAACATTATATCAACTCATAATGGAAGAACAGAATTTTCAGTAAATTATGGGAGTCGAAATACTATATACATTGTATAGAATATTCTGGTATTAAATATTCATCCTAGCTATAATTAATTAAGATATATTTTCATAACTTAAGCTAACTGGGAAT
>JAJMID010000141.1:0-34252 GCA_030583405.1 Sugiyamaella americana
TAGGATTTTACTTGGTGTTACGAATTTGCTACAGTGGAAAGGCAATTAAGAACCAATTAAAGTCTGAATCATCACCTGAATCATCAAAACAACTTGTACTTTTCAAACGTCATGATCCTTATCCTGAATTTACCGTTAATGAACGCTTTTTAAAACCAACTTTACCAGAATATTATCAACCATATCAATGTACTCAAAGAATTACACCATTTGTTCTTAATCTTTCCCAGCCTCGATTTGCTTCTGTTGGTGCAGTTGTAACTCTTGCAAAGAAACAAACCATCACCCCATTACCACTTCTTAATGAAGCTAGAGTTGTATCTAGATTGAGAAATATTTCCCATTATTCTGAATTCACTATCAATGAAAACTTTTTAAAACCAACTTTACAAGAATATTATCAACCATCTCATTATACTCAAAAAATTACACCATTTGTTGTTAACCTTTCACAATTTGGACTTCCTTCTGTTGGTGCAGTTGTAACTCTTGTAAAGAAACCACTTATCACTCCGCTTCGTGATGAAGCTGGAGTTGTATCTAGATTGAGAAATATTTCACGTTATTCTGAATTCACTATTAATGAACACTTTTTAAAACCAACTTTACAAGAATATTATCAACCATCTCAATATACTCAAAAAATTACACCATTTGTTCTTAACCTTTCACAATCTAGACTTCCTTCTGTTGGTGCTGTTGTAACTCTTTCAAAGAAACAATTTATCACTCCATTACCACTTCGTAATGAAACTAGGGCTATACCTACATTGCGCAATCTTGCTCAACTTTTTACTACTTCATTATCAGTTGCTTATGAATCTAAATTATTACGAGAATCACCACAATTATCTATTGTTCATGAATCCCCACAATTATCTACTACATCAAAGGTTTCTACTACTTCATCATTAGCTGATCATAGAATTAAATTAAAAGATTCACCACTACAACCATCTCGATCAAAACTTACTACCAACAAGCCAGCATCTAGTGCTACTGTTGATTCCACTTTTGGAGGTATGCCAAATTCATCGGAAAAGATGAAATCAACAGAGAGCTTGAGTGGTATTATTAAACGATTCAATAAATCCACCCTTACTTACCGCAATCCTCGACATTATTCTTTATCAGTTACAAAGCATCATAGATTACCTTGTAGAAGCAACCTTGATCCAGTACTTACATCCGAAATTGATTCCAATTTTGAAAGTATGTTAAATTCATTTGAAAAATTAGCAATAACTGAACCCGTAGATAGTAAGATTAATCATAGTCTTCCAAGTTCAGGAATCAAAAGACGTAAAAGAAAGACCTCTAAGATTGATTCAGCTTTTGAAATTATGATCCATTTATTTGACAAGCTTGAGATAACCGAGAAGTTAGATCCAATCATTAAACCAATCAACGAATCAATCAACGAATCAACCAACAAACCAACTAAGAAATCAGCTAAGAAATCAGCTAAGAAATCAACTAAGAAATCAACTAAGAAATCAATCACCAAATCACAAAAGTCACAACCAATTGTAGAACCAATTTGCAATTCACCACAAAATTCAAATCCAAGTGACGGCAGTCCTAAAAAACCTAGAAAGGTAAAACCAGCATCAAACTCTAATGACAATACTATTATTAATGAAACAATTCCCAAAAGATCTAGAAAAGTAAAACGATCACACAACTCTGATTTCAATGATATGATTAATGAATTCAAAAAGATAACAATTGAAAGTTAAATTGGAACTTCTTACTACTCATTTGCATCCCCCTTCATCTTAAACTATTTGCTATTGTTAAAACTTTAGTTTCATACTACTAGCTTGTTGCATTTTTTTAACTGTACTATCCTGTAATTAATTAACATTATTTATTTTTACTTAAATTTATGTTTCCAGCGGCCCCGCTAGAGGCAGATATCCTCCGGACTATTCTCCTCAATTGATTAGGAGCCTTTAAATACAATCTGATTTCTCTTATAACTGATAGCTAGTAAGCATAAACTCCAGCTGCATTCGAGTTAGAGCAAATTTAACTAGTGAGGATTGTCTTACCGAATGTATTTATAACTAGATCACAAGCAAGTGGCTAATTAATTCCTAATATATTAGCAGGTTATTCATAATTAGATTTTCGAGATTCCATGAACTTGATGATCTATCATAATTATTCATCATAATAAGTTTTATATTTGTATAAGATTACGTTGGTTTGAAGTATGGAAATTGTTCAAAAGTGATTAAGCTTCCACTGTATCTTAAATATGATTAGAATTTTTCCTACATCAAACTGGAGAAGCAATGGTTTAAACAGCTACCTGCGAAGCAATTTAAGAAACAGCGGGTCTGGACAGAGTCCAGCCTCCGGAGGCAGAGTATCGATGTGGGAGAATATCTATATTAATCGAGAGCAAGTACAGATCCTTCTAATCTAGTTCTTTCCGCTAAGAAAACCACTTTATGACTTCCTAATACTTCATCTGGAGTACATTTAATATACTTTAATGTAGCATCTTGAACATTATTGTTATTGATAAGGATATCTTTTAATGCTTCTGCAAATTCCTATATATATATATATATATAAATTAATCGAGCTTAATTATAAATTTTTTGATGAAATTTAATCTGGATCGATCGATCAATATTTTCTATATATATATATATATATAGCTATAGCGCTGGTTGCCTACGATACTTTTCGTATTTCTATTGGGATAAAAATCGATTAAGAACCAAGAGCAGTCTAGAGTGTGAGATCGAAAAACTGTGAATAAAGATCAAGAGAAAAGTAGGACTATGTGAGTGACGGAAGGACCCTTAAATCCTGCACTATTCGACAGTAGCCAGCCGTACAACAGTCTTCATCGCTCATCTCGAAGGACCGGACCTCCTGCTCGAAGCCAGCCGTAATTTTTATTCTACAGTAGCCGTACAAAGTCTTCGAACGCTCATCTCGAAGCACTCTAACACTGTTGGAGCCACCTAACGCTAGTCCACTCAATGATTCAATAATAGTAGTCCCCATTTCCTTCCTCGCGTAGCGAGGAACAACGGGTCCGGGCAGAGCCCGGCCGCCGGAGGCCCGGTGAGAGTAGTAAATGTAAGTAAATATAATTAGAATGTATACATTTTTAAATGCTATTTTTTTTGTATGATCTAACCAACGACGATTTTTTCATTATTATCAATGAATTCGTAATCAGGAATTTCCAAATTTAATGGTGCTGGTCCTTTACGAATACGACCAGAGATATCATAATGGGAACCATGACATGGACAGAACCATCCACCATAATCACCAGATTCGCCAATTGGTACACAACCTAAATGTGTGCAAATACCAACCATTACAAGCCATTCAGGAGTCTTAACTCTTTGATCATCAGTTTCTGGATCTCTTAATGAAGCAACATTGACTTCGTTTGCTTCATGGATTTCAGCAGCAGTTCTGTGACGAATGAAAACTGGTTTTCCTCTCCATTTAACAATGATATTTTTACCTTCTGGAATATTACCAAGAGCTACTTCAACTTTAGCTAAAGCTAAAACATCAGCAGAAGCAGACATGGTTGTTAAGAAATCTTGAACAGTTGCACGTCCAGCTGCTGCACTGATAACTCCCATAGTACCAACCATGAAGTAATTGAAAGCACGGTTTGAATCTTCATTACGATTTTCTTTAATATAAGGGGTAAAGTCTGGTACTTTATATGATGAAGCACCACCAACTGGCTTGTTATTGGAAGAAATGAAACGAGATGATGATGATGAAATTGAAGCAATTGCTGCTGATTTTGAAGAAAATCTTAATGCTGATTTAGCAATAGAACCACTACGGAGAACAGAATTCATTTTTATTTTTAATTGTCTTTTCTTCTTCTAGGTAAAACACAAAAAAAATAAAAATTGTTATTATTCAAAAATATCTATTCAACTTATCGTTAACGTGAAGTTAAATTCAAATTAATTTTCAAATGTGAAGTTCTTGATTGTAATTGAAAGTTGTTGAAGTTTTGATTGGTTGGGACGAAATATATTTACATACAGCCGTATTATAATGTTAACAATTATTTTATTGGAGAATCCCATACGCGCAGAAATAAATATCATGTCATTGAAAATGCACGATAAAACTCCCAACTGTGTATTGGTAGTTAGCGCCCGGACTGTGTGTTGGTTACTTGACGAGGAATTATTTTGGCCGCCGGAATTTGAGATAGGGTGAAGTATTTAACTGGTGCGTAATTAATAAACAAAATATATAAATAATAAGATAATTAATATCATTCCTTCTGGCCACTCCTTCTTACATCCTTCCTACAAGATATATACTGGATATATAAGTTTCTTCGTTATCTCTCGCTGGTACGCTTCTCTACTCGGAGAACTACTGTTCATATCTTTAATGATGAAGGTACAAAGTGACATTCGAAAACGATCGATTAATTAGATATCTATAGTATATATAAAAAATATTTAGATCTATATAAAAATAGCTAGTAATGATCTTCCAATTATATGCCATACCAAGTGCCAACAAAATATGAAAGATGCTCCATTCTGGATCTTTTTCTGATAATTTCCTTTCTCTTATCCGATTATCTACTTCTTTTTAATTAGCAGATATATTCCAGTTATTCTTTTTCCTCTTCCTTTCTGTCCATCCTGCTGATCTGTCCTCTATAACCGTACTACTCTTTCGCTAAATATACGCAATATTTTCGAACACCTCCCTCCTTTTGCACCCCATAGTTGCCAATCCTATATTTTCGTTGCAAGATCTTATCGCAGCGAGTTCATTATCTATCTATTGACATATCTTGATAGCGAAACCTTTATATATGTAACTAAAGTATCTAATATTGCGAAGATCCCCGTAATATTCCGAGCTCCGCTCGGAACAACGGGTCCGGGCAGAGCCCGGCCGCCGGAGGCATTGAATAAGATAGGATATTACTAACATTACATTCGTTATCATTATATCATTACAAAATTGGTAAGAAATTCCCAATTATCATCATGGGAATATCAAATACATCTCTCTTAACTGTCCAAGTACATGCAGTGGGTACTTTTTCTCCATTAGGTTTTAATAATGTACATTCAGTCATTGAAACACCTCTTGAATCTCCAAATGCTAATTTACTAAATACATCGAAATAATCAGTAACTGATTTATCATCCATTAATTCTACTATAAAGGTTGTATTTGAAAGTAGTTTATGTGGTGACCATCCAGTTAAAATACAGAATTCTTTTCCTACTGCAGCTATTTGTCCTGTTCTTCTCCACACTATTGTTGGTGTACCAGATGATGCTATAATTTTTTCAAACTCCATCAGTGTACGTTGGAAACATTGTTCCATAAAGATGAGATCTTGTTCTTTTAGAAGTTTGGTAGTTGCTATAAATGATGGTCTATATGCTGCCATGGCTCTTGCCATGTGCATTAAATGTCGTTTATCAAATCTTCTACGAAGATATGCAATTAGTGCATGGAATCCTTGAGTGTATGGAAATGGGGCACGAACATATTGGTATACTTCTTCTGGAGAATTCCATCTATGTGGAGGAACAATTTCAGAATGATAAGGTTGTGGGTGTGGTGGTGGGTGTTGTGATGGTTGTGGGTCTGGCACTGATGATGGTCCTGTTTGTCTTCTTCCAGGAAGTTGTGGAAATTGGGAATTTTGCTGAAAATCTTGTAATTCTCTTGTTTCATCCATAAACCCATTTGGTTCTAAATCTTGTATTTTTAACTCTGGGAAATAAGCTCCTTGAAGTGAGATATCACTTTCTGGGGTACTGGTTGTAGTTTGATTTCCTGATATTTGTACTTGAGGAGTTTCCAAACTTGTACGAAGAATGTTGCTTAAGATAGAGTATTCAAGGTTTGTTGCTCTTGACCCAAACGAATATTGAGACATTTCGTTATGTGGAAATGGATCATCGAGAATAGGACTTTGATTTTGAACTTGATTTGATTGCTGTGAATTGATAGTTGAACCCTGAGGTAGACCCGGACCAGCGGCTTGGGGATTATTTTGGATAGCTGCATGTGGGGGTAAATTTAAAGAATCATTAGATATTGGACGTTGAGGTTGATTTGGTAGTTGGTGTGGTAGTTGGTTTGAAAGTTGATTTGAAAGTTGATTGGAAATTCCAGTCCCATTTAAATTATCCGGTGGAGTTAACGGTAATAAATTATCATTCTGTGGAGTTAATTCACCAAATGCTGCTTCATTACCTTCTGGATCATCACCAGCAAGATATTTTGCTCTTTTTCTATTACCATCTCTACAACTATCTTGTAATCCTTTCTTTACACACCGTTTACATGGTCGACCAGAATCACAAGTGACATGAGCCTTTTGACAATGAATACAAGCGCGTGAGGTTTTACGACGTTTTTCTTTACGTGATGAATTTGGTTTAGGAGTTGATTGAGGTGTTGTATTAATTAATTGTGATATCATTGGTGGTTGGTGTATATTTTGGTTAAGATTTTGATTAGACCCTCCACCTTGTGTTTGACCTTGTAGTGTTTGACGTAAACCGTGTACCTGCTCCATACCAGTAATACTTGAATTTTGAAATCCTGCTGATGATTGAATCATTTGCCCATTTACTCCTCCGCCTCCTCCTCCACCACTACCACCACCACCTCCTCCCATACCTATTCGTCCAGTCATAAATTCAGATTCAGACTCTCTCTTAGGTAAATAATCATTATCAGTTGACCGCCTAGATGGTGGTCCACTAGATAATGTTTGCATTTAGAATAAGAAAGCGTTTTAAAAAGAATCTCTATTATATAGAGATTTAAATGTAATTTTAATAATAATTTTAGTAGTAAGTATGAAAATGACGTAATAAATTTTATCTTCAGTTTCAGTTATAAGTAATTCTCTTTTTCTTCTCTTCTCTTCTCTTTTCTTCTCTTCTTATCCTTCTCTTATCCTTCTCTTCTTCCTTCTTATCCTTCTCTTCCTACCTTATCCTTCTATTCTCTTAAATAATAATTTCTTCACGAAACTCCCCCAAATTATTAAATTTATTTGTGGGGGTTATGCTTTTTTGACGTAACATAACCGACCATATATGTTGACATTTATCGGTTTAAAAAAAAATTGGGATTAGCAAACAATTTTTATAAAGAGGTGGGTGTCACGGGGATTAGCGGTTATAATGGAGGATGATGATTCAGGGATCGATATATCTTTGTATACAGTATTTATTATTTTATTTATTATTTATATTAGTAAGATAGAGTAACTTAAAATCTTGTCAAAAGCAGTTATATCGGTTATAATTTCCTACTAGGTTTTATTTATAAAATCTTAAACCTATCTTTATCCTTATTCTCAACGTTTAGTATAGAAATTCTTCTACCTCTTTATAATAATTCTAGACTTCAAGTCATCACCACTCCCAGGGTTTTTCTGCAGAATATCGCAGTGCCCTGCCGGGTAACACAATCATGAGACCTTTACCTGCTTAACGCCCACTATTTTCACCCCCACGTATAGTGGTAGTCGTCGGGTTATTATAAAGGTCCGAGGATGATGATTGTTATCTTCAAGTTAACATTAACTGTTACGTTTATTGGATTGAAAATGAAATAATATGATATTAGTGTTTAAATACAGTACAATATATACAAATTGAAATTGGCAATTGGTTGGTTGGTTAGCTATTACTAGTTACTCAAGGGTAGAAATCTAGCTTAGCTTACTCTAATGATCACGTGATACATTATCTACTTGACTTCTTCTCAATAGGTGAATAAACTGAATCAATACTCTCTTTCGGTGCTTTCTTACCAACAGCTAATGGAGCGGCAAAACTGCTTGCAATTGCCAATCCAGCAAGAAGAACTATAAGTTTTCCTGAACCAATTCTAGGTTTTCTCTGTTCTGGTTTGGTGGTTGTATCGGTAGTAGGTTTTCTTCTTGGTCTTAATGGTGGTGTAGATTGTGAAGTAGTATTACTACCTGTAGTAGCATAAGAACGAACTGCCCTTTGAACAAGTATATTGTTAATTCGAACTAAACTTTTTGTATTCATTTTAATAAATCATAGTCTTTTCATAATCAATTGAACATGATCTCAATAGAAAGTTCGAACTTCGCAAGTACTCTTGCACAGCCGTACTTCAATATCTACCTTCTATAACACCAGAAGTTATATAAACAGTAATATTATTAGATTATTGAAAGTCTATTTATAACTTCCTGAACCCTCTATTGCCTCCGGCGGCCGGGCTCTGCCCGGACCCGTTGTTCCTCGCTGCGCGAGGAATTACTAACATTAACCTTTAGCTACGAAGATAGTACTATATATGTATCAACAACCCATTCTAACCCTTCAACTTATCTTGAAAGAAGTTTTACAATCTGCTTAGCTACTTTACTTCCTTCTATACTTTACTTCTTTACTTCTTATAAAGTTATTAACTGTAGATCAATACAATCTTTGATGTAATAAACCTACATAGATAAGGACCCTAGATAGCGGTAAGGTTATATGGCTCATACTCCTGAGTACTTTGATAACTTAATGAACAATAATATATAAATGGTTTGTTTTTATCAAACTACTATGAATTGCAATAACTAAATACGCACCCCTCTATCTATTTTATATAATATAAATAATTATATAATAATTCTACTCTCTACTTCATCTTTCTTTCATCCTTACCATCATCCCATAACTGTTCATTATTGCGCGTAATCTGGCGTCTACTGTCTACTTATAACACGCGTTTGAAATTTCAATCCTTAATTACGTGAACAAAGTTAATTTCAATTTCAAATGACTGAAGAAGAGTCCGTAGTTATTGATTCTTCAATAAATGATAACTCCATTAACAAGCCTTCAGCTGACCAAAGTGAAGAATCTCTACCAGCAACTACAACTGAAAATACAACTTCGAAAACTATTACCAACTCTGATTCAGTAGAAATAGTTGGTGAAAATGAAATCGATAAGCCAGATGAATCATCCCCTTCAGTAGCTCTTCCTTTAGCTCGTGTGAAACGTATAATTAAACAAGATGATGAAATAGTGAAAGTTGGATCAAGTGCTGTTTACGCAATTGCAGCTGCTACTGTAAGTAAACCTCATCCTTCCAATAATGAATTACTAACATGTTAGGAATTATTCGTTCAATACTTTGCAGAAAGAGCTGCTTTAATATCTCAAAGTAACTGGCGTAAAAAAGTTACTTATCAAGATGTTGCACAAGCAGTTTCTCAGAATGGTGAATTAGAGTTTCTTTCTTCTCTTGTTCCACATACAGTACCATTTAAATCCCTTAAAAGCAAAGAACCTTTTACTAATGCCCCATCAAAGAAAGGTGTAGGTAAGGGTCAAACAACATTAACAGGAATCACAAAAGCAGGTAAAAAGTCATCATCTACTAATGATCCTGGTACCCCAGCTCCAGATTCTTCAAATCTTGTTCCAATCGACGTTTCAACTCCTACTCCTGCTCCAATCGATCCAGGTACTCCTTCAACCCCAATAGATCAAGATGAAGATACTCCTATGAAAGATAATCCTCCAGCTGATACATCTAACCATTCTGCTTCAACTGAGCCGGAACTAGATGCCCAATCTTCAGACGATGAAATGAAAGATTAGCTTTGTATGTAATAATTTTATTTATTTTTTTAAAAAAGAGATGGTACTTGTTGCTAGGCATAGTCTAGATCTCAAGTTAAGGTGGATGGAAGAATGTATTTAATTTATTATATAGTACAATAGAATCCAAAACAATAAGATTATAATTTCTCCGTTCTCAATTCTAAAATAAGTACTATCATTTTTGACCGCTTTACCAGATTCAAGAATGAACAAGAAAGTTATAGTGAATGAGAAATTAGAACAGTTAAAAAGTAAGTATTGAATAGATAATAAAGAAGATACTAACCGCAATAGAGTAATAAATCAAAGAAATGGAATTCACATAATTAAAAAAAGAACAAATATCAAATAAATAATTCAAATAAAACAAGTCTAAAGATTATGTCAATAAGATAGAGATAGATTAACTGACAGCGACAATAATTCTCATTTTATATCAACTATAAGTATACCGTAAAATAGAAGATCAGAGGTAACCTTTTTACAATGGTATCAAATAGAAGGGCATATTATAAGCTATATCGGTAACTATTCAACCCATAATTATAATCTGGGATGGCATATCATCTTATAGCATAGCATTCAATAAGTTAAAATTTACATATATAATTTGACACTTAAATTAGGTAATATATCTTTATATATATCAATCTTATCATTGGAGCTGATGAAGATTGCAGCGAAGAGTTACATTTAGATAAATTTCCATCTTCATATATAACACAGTATGATATAGATGTTAAATTTGCACTTACAAATCTATCATGTCTTAATCTTATCATTATGTGCAAGAAAAAATTCTAACATTGACATCTTGTCTATTAAGTGCAATAGCCAACAACTCTTGATACTATAGATACTGTAGATTATCTAATTATGTAGCGAGTTACCATATCTACTTTCTCTTATTGATTTATTATAATAGCCCACACTTTCTTTCATGACATCCATCATCAATTTATTCAAGTTAAAGGTTAAATATCACCGTAAACCCAGATTTAATCGTTTTTCCGGCGATTCATTTCAATACTCTTATTACTTTGGTCGCATTCCATTTGAAAATTCTCCCATTTACTTTCAAGTAAACAAGTACATTGAGGATAATTATGATTACAGCGTCATTATTGGATCCTATGATTACTTTCAAGCAGCAAATTCATATATTTTAACAATCATAACTCAAGCTCAAAGCCCTAACTATCAACTGCATAAAAATTCTCTTGGGAAGTCTAACAACTTCCGTGGACATAAATTTGAAGAATATTATATAAATAGTTTCAAGAAAATTAGGAAGCAAATAAGAAAGAATCCATTATTTTTTGAACAATGTGAACTTAAACTTCATAATATAAGATTTGGTGATCTTGCAAGGTTATTAGGAGAAAATAGACAAATATGTGGTGTTTATGAAATTGATGGGCAATATTATGCGGTAGAATTTACAATGAATTCAACATTTCAATTTCGTAATCCTATTCAATTTAATAAAGAATCTCTTGTATGTACATCTGTTAATGATCGGAGTTTAATAACTAATTATATATTTGCTATCAATCAAAGAAACTATCGATTTAATTTAGCATTTAAAAATCGTTAGTGAGGTCGTTGGGAAGTATTTACTATAATTTTATTAAAATTCAATATATATAACGCTTTAAGATAGTAATTAGTATTGTATAAGTAAGCAATAGATTTATATAAATGATATAACTATAAATATATAGAAGATACTGATATAAGTTAGAATTTCTTGTTAAACTTCCAAATAGGTGTGTGTAAATTGCAAAGGGATATCGAGTAATAAATATATAATTGGCATGTAAACATATCAAGCGTACCGATTAAAGAATGTGCAAGCTAGATTTAAGTTGAATTTTATGGTTTACTGAATTCTTCAAATTCCAATTGTAAGATCAAGTATGGTATCATGTGTTTCTTCTGAAAATTTCATGAACTATTAATCGTATTACTAATTAGCAAATTCGATTGAAAATTATTTATAATATATAGTTCATTTGATTTATCTATGAATAATAACTATTAATAAGAGTAAGATGTAATTCTCCGTCATTGGCTAGTTTGTAAGCGCTACTTCTGGTTGTGTCAAATTTAGTTAGTACTGTTATATAAGGTAATTCGCAAACTGAATTCCACGGACTTAACGGGTATGTTTGAGAGGGAGTGATTAACGACAATCATTATTTATAATTATTATAGAGTTTGTTTAATATAGTATTAAAAAAATAACTCAATGGGTATAACACGACGAAGCCGAACTAACTAACTTAATGATCCACAATGCATTGCATTGCACTATCTTATCATGATAAGATAATGCACATGTTGATCTAACTTATTCAAGAAGTTCGTTTTGAACTATGAATAGAACAGACAAATAAACGAAATGAGAGAGGTTATGGTTGGAGAAATAACGCCACTACTTATTATAACTACTAAATCTACTAACTACTTTGCACTATATCTCCTCGTTCCCATTTCTATTCGTTTCTTTTCCTTTCGGTTAGCAAAGCGATCGCGAAAACGTCAACTAGGCAGTGCCTTACATACCAAGAGAACGATACCTAGCTAATTACACAACTTAACTACAATTACTTACATCCCTTTCGTGGAAAATTCTCATTCTGTAAAGTTTATAATTAAAATAAAACTCTGCTATCTCAGGCGTTCAATCGGTTATGCAATTCAACCTGCCAAAGTCAGAAGATACCCCTGTAGGTCGTTTAATATGTGAAATAATAAAACTGTTTTTAAATAATATTGTTGAAAGAGGAGGATCCATGTATTAAATATTCCGAAAATACCGAAAAGGTGGTTGAAAGTGGGCGCCGCCAGTGAAGGTATGATTAACGAACGACAGAGCGAACGTACATTCAGACACAGGCGAGGCTTTTATGATCGGCATAATCAACTTCTTTTTACATAAAGTCTTATAATTCAACCTGAATTAAGCTGAACCTGAGAATCAGGTACAATAATATTACTGAGTATTCTCAAAGATCGGTTAGCACTAACGTACATTTAAGAGTAAATTTCCCCTCTTCCTTTTTCGATCTACACTTATGACTCGCTAGAGTTGGGGATCTCCACTTTAATAATTGGGTTTAACTTTTTCTAGCTAAAAGTATATTTGACGCGATCACATGGCATCGACTCCACCATTAAAAAGAAATAGCGAGACGGAAGGAGAAGGATGATTAACAGATAAAACAGAACAGTTAAAAGAGGAAAGTCTGTAAGGTAGCTGATTAAATTTAGTTAGAGATTTGACTTGAGAGGGACAAATTATAGCAACAGCCTATCGGATGAATAGTAACCGGATCGTCATAGAGGAAGAGATATTGATTAACTTATAGTTAGTAATTAGAATTATTTAACTGCTTAACGAAAGCTGTGAATGAATAATCGAGTTAATATTACAATATTATTATTCTACACTAACCGTTGATCGATCGAGCATATGGAGAAATCGAATATTTTTAAACTGAGGCGGTGATAGTGCTAAATGAGGTAAAAAATATTATCAACCAACGGGTTTTAATCTTAAAATAAAAGTAAAAGCTGTAAGTTTGGTGTTTGAATTTGAGTTTAGATGGTTGAACGTTGTATAATATTGCGCGGAATTCTATTTGCTAAGCACCAGGAAAGCAGCAGCGAAGTGGTAGCTTGAATAACGTAGGTGTTTGTATGTTACTGGCAGGTACAATGGTTGTTTCGTTGTTTTGTTGTTTAGTTTGTTATAATTTACATGCAATTAGATATTTCTATTGATTACGTTATATAATTAGCATTGAATCGAGCACTAACGGTAGTTAGTTAATACTTACTGCTGTTACTCCTAGTTACCGGGAGGAGGAAGAATGAAGTGTGGAGAGGGTGAGGGAGAAGGTGGAGGATGGAGAGAGAAGTAGGGAGAACTAAGAGAACCGTTGAACTTGCTAGCTTCGAAGGTATCTTGGCAATATATGAAATAGGTTACTAGCTGCTGCTAAATGGTTAATCAAAGTTGAGCTCTATATTCGGTGCGCTCTAGTTAACTCCCGTTGGACTCACGCTGGACTCACGTTGGACTCACGTTAAAGTTACCGCCAACTGAACCAAACTTTCCTTTGCATTCCACATTATAGAAAAACATGTTATTAAACTTTTAAACGTAAAAACTTGTTAAGCCACCGTTTCAAAAGTAAACTCAAAATTTCCAATTCAAAGGTACATCTACATACGGAAAAAATAAACGTATATAAAAATATATAAAATATATAAAAATAACTGTTAATAAACTCGCTTTGGCTTTCCTTTTGAAAATTTCGTTATGAACCGGATCTTTGCGTAAGTTAACCTACCTTTAAATTATCATTCCATGCATTTATTATCAAAAATGCATCTGCTTTGAATCGTCCGATGATATAATTTAACATAGATTGGATTGTCCAATGCGTTTAATTATGTAGGATGTAGATTAGAAAATTAATTTAGATATGGAATGGAGTAAGGGGAGAGTAGATTGAATCATGTTCTGGTATTGCTATGATTTGTTAACTTATATTTTACTTATTCTGAAACATTATTGAGGGATAATTGACAATTACATCAATAACATTGATCACAGTATCAGGTTTGGTTGTAGAAGAGAGTGATTTAGTAATGTGTATCAGTAAGCAGCTGTTGACGTTCATAACTAACTATAGTGAGGTGGTGGTTAATAAATATAACTACCGTTACGTTCAAACTCTAGTTTATTTGCAAATCGATGATTTATTTAATAATGTACTGTAGTAGTACCTCATGAGCAAATAGGCTGGCTGCTTACTCAGAATTGGCCGGCAGGTATTAAGATCGTATCGGATTTGTTAAACCAGAGTTCATGCTCTTACTTGGGTTGTATCATTAATCTATATTCACTAGCTAATATATAATTATATCTAATTTCACGATTCTAATATATAGTTAATCCACCAATATATACTTTACAATCAAATTGATAACTACTCTTCTAACCAAACCTACTACTACTTCAAAGAACTCCTTTCTAACCTCTCCAACCTTCTTCTACACAACTACATCTAACTCTACTGTGTGTTCCAAACTATAACCAACTCCTCTTCAAGACTTACAAAAAGTAATCTCTCATTTCTTTTTCATTTCTGATTTTCAGTTTATTTCGATTTTTTATTATTATTAATTCACAAAGAAAATCATCTAACGTACAACGGAGTAGTCGGATTATAACCCACCGGGGGGATTAGCAGAGGGGGAGGCTGGAAACATTTTACTAATTTTGGCCGTTATATGCACCATAGCTATAGCGTCCCAAAGGATAACTTACCGGTATGGCTGAGGGTTAAAGGGAGGAATGAATTTATAAGAGAAGAGCAACAGGAGAGAGCAGAATTATAAAGCGTAAGGTAAAATTAGATGATATAATAGGCAAAATAAAATAAAAGAAACGAAAGAATGAGAAGGAGAAACTAAAAGACAAAAATAATTCATAAACTCGTGTATTCAAGGTAAGTACGGTTTGTCTAACTACAGGGCTTAAAGTGCTTAAAGTGCCTAAAGTGCCTAACGTAACTGCGCGGCCACCCACGCACAAGTCCCATCGTTACTCCCACACGCACTATTCACGATACAACTGTTAACCTTAGCTTTAGTTGATTAAGATAACCGATATATTGGCGGCATAAACCTACATATTAAATGCATATAGTGGAGAAAGAGTGATGCTAACAAAACGAGAAGATTTAAGGATTGATTGAATTTATAAGAAGATATTGGATTTGAATTTACAAAATTGAAATTGAAAGATAATTGAAAAAGCGAGCGTAGGAACAGAAGGTTCGAGATAGTAAAAGAGCAAGAAAGAAGAAGAGCAAAGAGAGTAGTAGTAAGTTGACATTGTGAGATGCGATGATAGCGAAGTAAATAGTAAACTAACAAATGATAAAGGAACAAAGTTAACGTGGTTGAATATTTTATAAATCGCTCGAGGAGTGTAAAACTCATGTGGTGAATGAAGAGAAAGAAAAGAGAAGAGGATAATAAGAATATACAACAAGAAAGATTAAGGACGAGTTTAGATTAACATAGAATAGAGAAAGATATTAAAAGTAGCTAGTTCGCCTCACATTAACATCAACTACTACCCCAAGTCATCTCAACCTGTGTCTAAGAATTCAACTGGCACAAGATGAGCCAGGATTCCAACATCCCTCCTGACTCATCCACAATGTCATCACCACAAGAAGAAATAGGAATAGGAATACGGAATTGGCATGAACCAAAAAGAAGAACATCAATAGTAATACCAGCAATAATAAAAGATGATGCCAGTGATGAACTGAATGAACTCAATCAACTAAATTATTCTGATTCCACCAGCAATGCCCACCTTGCAGTAGAATCGTCACCCGAAGCCCAACAAAGTTCCGGCGATGACCTCCATATTCTTCAAAAAGAAAATGATGATCTCAGAACAGCAACAAGCGAATCTGATAACATTGTCATGGAATTAAATATGGATTCAACAATCAGGTACATATCACCATGTTGGGAAGACATAGTAGGGTAAGCTCCCCCCTCCCCCTCCCCACCTGCCTCCGGCGGCCGGGCTCTGCCCGGACCCGTTGTTCCTCGCTACGCTCGGAATTTATATAAAATTTTGGAAGGGAATTTTCCGAGCGGAGCTTGGAACAACGGGTCCGGGCAGAGCCCGGCCGTCGGAGGCAATGTGGGGCTTCGAGGATGTTGATACTAACGGGACTGCTTAGGATTCCTATTAAGAAAGTTTTGAAGAAACCAATTTCGAAATTTATTTTGGGTGATAAGAATGATAAGGAGATATTTTTAGAAGCTACTGAATCGATGAAGCAAGAGGATACTAGTTTTAGAGTTAGATTTATTGTTCGTATGGGCAATTTAACAAGAATAAGAGGTAAATCTGCATCTTTATCTCCTCAAGCTTCTAATGAATCTATTAACAAGGAAAGAGACCGATTTCATCATAATCATAATCATCATAGGAATAAACGATTAAGTCCTTCTTCTAATCATCGTTCCAGACGTGTTTTGGCAGATGAAGATGAAGATTCAACTATGTTAGATATAAATGCAGAAGATATTGGAAATGAGGCTGATGCTGATACTGATGTTGATGATGATGATTTTGACCACATGGATGAAGATGAAGATGAAGAGAATGAAGAAGGAACGGAAAGAGAGAAGGAAGAAGGAGAGGGGGAGGAAGCGGACGATTTAGAAATTAAATCATTAGCATCGAGTATTTCATTAGATGATTATGATTCAGAATTGTTACTTGAATTAGAAGGACAGGGAATATTAATTAAGCAAGGAGGAAAAGCATCGCATGTAAGTATAACTTCCGAGCTCTGCTCGGAACAACGGGTCCGGGCAGCGCCCGGCCGCCGGAGGCGTACCGTTCAAACTAACCCGACCAGACAATGTGGATTTTAAAACCATATGTTGCACCAAAACAATTTAATATTTATATTCCAACTGAATTGGTGGAGAGATTAGGATTTGGAACTGAATTACTGGCAAATTTTTTAGAAAATTTAACTCAATTTGCAATGGATGGTTCAGATTCGGTACCTGCACCTCCATTGGTTTTATGTAGAATATGTGAACGACATTTCACAACTTGGTGGTTTGAACGTCATTCAGAATTGTGTATGATTGAACATAAGACTGCTAGTGAATTGGAAGAAAGTCATGAAGCTATACTAGAACATCGAGGAGTTATATCAGGATTATTAGCAGGAATTGAAGGAAGAATGAATTTTCATTTATATGATAGTCCAATATCACCAACTGGCTCTAGTGGTAGTGGTAGTGGTAGTATTCCTAGTTTAGATTATAGAGGATTTACATTACAAATGCCATTGTTTGGAGTAAATGCTATTGCTGTTAGTGCACCGGTGGATGTTCCAACTGGTAATAATGGTAATCCATTTAACTCATCACCTCCAAGATCTCCAAGATTAGCTTCATCACCATTATCTTCTGGCTCTAATAGAAGAGCATTACAGAAACCTCCAAGTGCTACAAGTGCTATTGCAATTTCTAGTCCTTTGGGACCTCATCCGTTGATTAGTAAAAAATCTCCAATTAAGATTATGGAATTATTACTAGAATTATGTGATTCTGCTTTACAAATTAATACTCCAGAGATTATAGAAGAAGAGGGAGAGGAAGGAGAAGAGATTAGAGTTCATAAACATCGTAGTGAAATGAAAATACAAGAGGTGTTGAATTGGCTACCTCCTTCTTCAATTGAAGATCCGGGATTAGGGTTGTTGATTGAAGATACCATTAAGTTAGCAAAGGAAAAGGCATCATCAGCATTAAGAATGGGTAATACTTTACTTTATTCAGAAAAGATTAGAAGAGAAACTGAATCTCAAGTACAACAAGTGATTGCTGAAATTGATGAAAAGGTTGCTGGTGAACATGATTATGATGATATGATGGAATATAGTGAAGTATTTTTTGAATCTGATCGTAGTAGCAGTAGAGGAGGTAGCGGATTGAATGGATCAGGATTTTTTGCAAATTCATATCTTCAAAATGATGTTTTACCTAGTAGTGATAATGAAAGTCGAAGTTTAAGAGATAATAATATATCCCCTTATCAATTACCAACTCAACAACCATCAATATTACAAATGCAAAGGTTAAATTTAGAAGATAATTCGTCTTCACCACCAGTTATTATTCCATCACCAAAACCAATTTCTAGTACATTAACTCCAAGGTTATTATTGAATATAAATCATAATGAAGAATCAATTAGTCCTACTAGATTATCAATAGTACCAACTAGTTCAATAGAAGGGCCGGTAGCTGTACCTAGTGCTTCAGCAGCACCAGCTATGCCTAAATTACCTGGTATTGTATTACCACCTCCACCGGGTACCCCTGGTACTCCTGGAACTCCTGGAACTCCTGGTACCCCTGGTATATCAAGTAATCTTTTAAGAGATCGATTTATAGTTCGATCAAGAAGTAGCATTGCTAGTACTGATGATTTATCTTCAGAAGATTTACCAACAAATATAGGAGAATTAGATCTTAATTCTCCTTCTAGTAGTAGTAGTAATAACACCTCAACGACTCCTGGTACAATTAAATTAGCACCCCGTAAATCAATGACTAATATTTCCTTACAACGATCATTTGGATCTCCTCTTAATATCCAAAGAAGTAGAACAATGGCATCTGGCTCTGCTACAGCAGCTGCAAGTAATTCACCATCAACTCCTGGCACTTCACCATTATTATTCCCAAGGGAACCGTTTGATCGACATCATCAACGACAATCATCTACTGCTAGTGATTTTTCAAGAGCTCCAGTATCTCCATTATTAACATCAACTATAATCCCATCTACTAAACCTTTACAACCATCAATAAGAGATTATGAAATCATTTCACCAATTTCAAAAGGAGCATTCGGTAGTGTTTATTTATCAAAGAAGAAGGTTACTGGAGATTATTTTGCTATAAAGGTACTTAAGAAAGCAGATATGATTGCTAAAAATCAAGTTATGAATGTTAAAAATGAACGAGCAATTATGATGTCGCAAGCAGATTCTCCTTATGTTGCTAAATTATTTGCTACTTTTCAAAGTAGGGATTACCTCTTTTTAGTAATGGAATATCTTAATGGAGGAGATTGTGCTTCATTAGTAAAAGCTTTAGATGGTATACCTGATGATTGGGCTCCTCAATATATAGCAGAAATTGTTGTAATAACTGATAATCTTCATCAAAAGGGAATTGTTCATAGAGA
This sequence comes from Sugiyamaella americana, assembly GCA_030583405.1. NCBI lineage: Eukaryota > Fungi > Ascomycota > Dipodascomycetes > Dipodascales > Trichomonascaceae > Sugiyamaella > Sugiyamaella americana. Next base: position 19,480 of record JAJMID010000141.1, read on the forward strand.
TTTAAAACCAGATAATTTACTTATTGATAATAGAGGACATTTGAAATTATCTGATTTTGGTTTATCAAGAATGGGTGCAGTTGGTAGACATACTAGACAAAGTGGTAATACAGCTCCTGGTACTGGTGGTGCTAGTACCCCATCTAGTTCATCTAATGTTGAAACTCCTGCTGAATTCAATGCTTTACTTAGTAAATCAAGTGTTTTCAATAGTAATAATTCAAGTACAAATGCATTTGGTATTAGTCAAATAGCACTTCATGATAATACAATTAGTTTAGTACCAGGATATTTCAATTACGCCAAATCATCATCTTCTTCCTTTAGAATGGATTCGATTGATGATATGAAAGATAGTATTGATGAAACTTCAAGTCAAATCAAATCTTCTTCTTCACCTCGTACGACCTCTTCTTCCACTGGATCTACTCCTCATGTTGTTCTTTATGATCCTAATGATACTTCAAATCGTAAATTCGTTGGTACTCCTGATTACCTTGCTCCAGAAACAATCCAAGGTAATGGTCAAGATGAAATGAGTGATTGGTGGTCCGTTGGCTGTATTTTATTTGAATTTTGGTATGGTTATCCACCATTTCATGATGAAACTCCTGAAAAGGTGTTCAAAAACATTCTTTCAAGAAATATTCAATTCCCCAATGTTGCGGAAGATTTCAAAAAGAAAACACCTCTTGCTAATGATTTAATTAATAAACTCCTTGCAATTGATCCAAAATCAAGATTAGGAATAAATGGAGTTGATGAAATCCGTAATCATCCATTCTTTAAAGATATTGATTGGGATCGATTATTTGATGAAAAAGCGATCTTCGTACCAGAAGTTGAAAATCCTGAAAGTACTGATTATTTTGATTCTCGTGGAGCAGTAATGCAAGAATTTGGTGATGATTTAATAATGGATACAGCTGATGAAAATGCAATAGCAATTGATAGTGATAGCAGTGATAATACAACCAATGCGTCAAAACTAAGTACTTCACCATTATCAACAAAGAAAGATCCAAGACCAAAAATGTTACCTCTTCATATTCCACCTCATGTTCATGATTCTACTCGTATGAGAAGATTAAGTGAACCATCATTAGCAGATGATTTTGGTTCATTTTCATTTAAAAATTTACCAGTACTTGAAAAAGCTAATAAAGAAGTTATATCAAAAATTAAAAGTGAAGCAGAAAGTGGTAGAAGATTATCAATGTCTGCTAAGGGTTCCCCAACATCCACATCATCAAGTAAAGTATTAACACCAACCTGGTGTTCACCAGTACCTCCATCATTAGCATCACCATTTCCAGCAACTACATCAACAGCAACAACAACTACTACTGCTACTACTACTGCTCAATCTATAACCCCATCAACTCCATCATCATCTATTGCATCAAAAGATGATGATATATTTGCTGATAATGATGTTAAACGATTACCTCAAGAACTTCACCTATCAATATCAAGTCTTAACAACAAATTAGAACCAGAAATATCCGGTTCACCTCGCCACAAACGTCATGGTTCGTCGTATCGACGATTATCAAATATGGAATCGTCTCCAGAACTAGGAGAAAAGTACCGTAAACAATCATCATCAAGTGCTGGATCAAGACAAGTATTTGAATTATCACCAAGTAGTTCAGATAATGAAGATTCCCGAGGAGCAGCTATTTTAAGAGTTCAAAAACGTAGACAGCTTTCAAGAAGAATGTCCAGTTTTGCATTAACATCCGATCCATCCCCAAGAGTTCTTGATATTCTTGTATGTGATAGTAATCCTGTTTGGAGATATTCAGCTGAAAAGATGTTAGTTAAACTAGGATGTAGAGTGGTAACAGTAGCAACTGGTGAAGAAGCAATTAGAAGAGCAGTTGGTGATGTTACATTTGATGTTATATTTGTAGAATATAAACTTGGTAAATCATCAGGAGCAGATATTGCAAGAATGATTCACTCCACCGTCAACTCCAACCGAACAACACCAATAATAGTAATGACAACCCTTATTAAAGAAGCACAGGAAAAGATTAAAGAAGCACAAGAATCAAACAGAACAATTTTCTCAGCAATCGTTGAAAAACCACCATCTGAAGAAAAGTTAATCAATGCACTTAAACAAGTTGTTAATTGGAAACCAAGAGATAAAAAGAAATAATGATTAATGAATCCCCCGTTTGCTATTTTATTTATTTATTAATATTCATATTCGCTTTTGTATATAATGAATGGAATGCCCCACATTATCCGTATATCTATATAAGCATCTAACAGCCGGGCTCTGCCTGGACCTGTTGTTCCTAAGTGAGTATGTAAGGTTATTCAATAAATATAATGTTAATTTGTTTGAGTACATGCTGATATTGTTCAGAACAATATTTATAGTCAGATATCTATAAGAATGATTTGGTATAAATCCTATAATCATATAGTTATATTCGAATTTGGTAAAGTGGTTGTTTAAAACCAACTATCTTGGCCGTCTCAGGGACCTTCCTTCGTTCCATTGATAATTAGCATATCATTATATGTATTTCCTCGCTTCGCGAGGAACAACGGGTCCGGGCAGAGCCCGGCAGCCGGAGGCAAAGAAGAGGATAAATGGGGGGACGATTGAGGTTTTTATTTGTTTACATTCTCCAGATACCGAAGTCATCTGAAGCAGCAGCTTTGTTGGTTTGTTTTCTAGATTGAACAAGACGAGATTGAGCACGGATTTCAAGAGCTTGGCCGAGATGCTTACGGGTTTCGGATGGAAGAATAACACCATCATCCCAAAGACGAGCACTACCGAATTTAACATGAGATTCACTTTCGATACGTTCACGAAGAGCAACGTTTTTAGCTTTGTTAGCAGCAGAACCTACAGTATCCATAACCGAAGCAAGTTGTTCGGCACCCATAACAGCGGTTCTAGCATTTGGCCATGACCAAAGGAATTTAGGGCCATATGCTCTACCACACATACCATAATTACCAGCTCCGTAACTACCACCAATGATTACAGTATATTTTTCAACACCAGAACCAACTACAGCATTTACTAATTTAGCACCATTTTTAGCAATACCACCACGTTCAGCATCACTTCCAACCATAAAACCAGAGATATTTTGTAAAAATACAAGAGGAATATCACGTTGTTTACATAGTTGAATGAAATGAGCTCCTTTAAGGGAAGAATCAGAGAAAAGTGGTCCATTGTTTGCTAAGATTCCTACTTTATGACCCCAGATTTCACTCCATCCAGTTACAAGAGAAGTACCATAGTTTTTCTTGAATTCAGTGAATCTTGATCCATCTACAATACGAGAGATTACTTCACGTACATTGTAAGCCTGCTTGAGATTAGTTCCCACTACCCCACCTAATTCTTCTGGATCATATAATGGTTCATCAATAGTTTTAGGAGTAGTGGATGGTTCTACTTTTGGCCAATTGAGATTTCCTACTGATTGTCTTAATAAAGCAATACCCTCTTCTTCACTTTCAGCAAGATAATCTACTACACCACTAACAGATGAATGCATTTCACCACCACCCAAATCTTCATGAGAAACAATTTCTCCAGTAGCAGCTTTTACTAATGGTGGACCAGCTAAAAAGATATGGCCAGTGCCTTTGACAATAATTGATTCATCACTCATAGCAGGAACATAAGCTCCACCAGCAGTACATGGTCCTAATACTAATGCTAATTGTGGTATACCTAAAGAACTCATTCTTGATTGCTGATAGAAAATATGACCAAAATGATTATGGGATGGAAAGACATCTGCTTGATGAGGAAGATTAGCACCACCAGAATCAGTTAAATAAAGACATGGAAGATTGTTTTCTTGAGCAATTTCTTGTGCTCTTAAATGTTTACGTACAGTAATTGGATAATAAGTACCCCCTTTAACAGTTGAATCATTAGCAATGATAAGACATTTAATTCCTTGTACGATACCAATACCAGTAATGATACCACCACCTCTAATATCTTCTCCTTCATATAATTCATGACCGGCTAATGATGAGAGTTCTAAAAAGCTTGTACCAGGATCTATTAATGCAGAAATTCTATCTCTAGGAAGTAGTTTTTTTCTTGATAAATGTTTAGTACGAATTTTTTCAGGGATACCATTAATCACATGATCTTGAATTGCTTTAATTTCAGCAATAGCTTCATTCATGAGATTAGACTTTTCTTGAAATTCTGGTGAAGTATTAGCAATAGCAGTTGGTAAAGTTTGTAAAGCATTTGTTTGATGTTTAGAAGCAAAAATAGATGCGGTTGAATTAAAGCGATAAAGGGATGGAGATGAGGAATTGAATGAATTAGAGGTACCTGAGGGTAACGATTTAATCAACAGTGAAGATGACGATGATGATGATTTTAAATTCAATGCTAATCCACCTTTTACCAACCTCCCCTTTCTTAATGATCTAATTGATTGTTGTAACATAATAATCTATATCTATCTACAATATTATATTCTACGGTTATAAACGGATCGGTTATCACCGGCTCTAAGCACCAATTGTATAATTTTACTTCTTCTTTATAAATAATTATCAATTTTCCTGTAAACAAAAAAAGTTGATTAAATTTCTTCAAAAATATCAATTGCCGTCGGTTACAATCCTTTTATAAAATTTCACTTCCTCTTATACCCGACTAAGGTTCATCATACAAAATCAAACATCCGAAATACCTCCGTGCACACTGCGGATTCATACCGGGCAGTTATTTAGTGGGGTATACGGCTGATTTCTCCCATTGTATAACTTTTACCCACTATAAAAATCGCCGGTATTGGACGGAAATTATTGTTCACCGATCCAGAAAAGTGGGGTACTTAGATCAACGCATTAAAGTTCAGTCCGAAATTTCACCGAACACCTTAATATCTCCGTAATTTTCATCAGATCAAACAATTATAAAACCTTTAATAAATTCCTTTTAATATTTATATAATCCCCGCATATTTCCTTAAATAGATAAATTCGCGCGAAAAGCGGAAGTTAGATAATTGTTATTTATACCAAGAGTAAGGAGGGTTATTAGGTTTTTCATACTACTGTAGCTAGTAAATTTTATTCATTCACATTAAGTTATATATTCTAGATAATATTACAATCACATCCACAATCACGCTTACAACTACAATCATCTCTTCACACTACTATTCAAAATGTTATCGAGAAATTTAAAATTTTCTCGCTCTTTATTAAGAACACCAATTAGATCATCAATTACTAAACCAATATTCACATTCACTCCACGATTCTACTCCTCAGCAATTGATATTGAAGAATTACGTGATGCTACTATTGCCTTTTGTAAAGAAGAAATCACTCCAGAAGTTGCTGCTAAGACTGATGTAAATAATGCTTTTCCAAATGAACTTTGGCCAAAATTAGGAGCTGCTGGTCTGCTTGGTATTACTGCTAAACCTGAATATGGTGGATTAGGACTTGGATATCTTGCACACGCAGTTGTAATGGAAGAAATCTCTCGTGCTAGTGGATCAATTGGTCTTTCATATGGTGCACATTCCAATCTTTGTATTAATCAACTCACTCTTCATACTACACCAGAACAAGGAGCTAAATATTTACCCGATCTTATCTCTGGTGCTAAAATTGGAGCATTAGCCATGTCTGAAGCAGGTTCTGGTAGTGATGTTGTATCTATGAAAACAACTGCCACATTATCTGAAGATGGATCTGGATACTATCTTAATGGTACCAAAATGTGGATCACCAATGGACCAGATGCTGATACTCTTGTTGTCTATGCTAAGACTGATCTCAATGCAGGATCAAAAGGAATCACAACATTTATAGTAGAAAAGGGCATGCCGGGATTTTCATGTGCTAGAAAGCTTGATAAATTAGGAATGAGAGGATCCAATACTGGTGAACTTATCTTTGAAAATGTCTTTGTTCCAAAAGAGAATGTACTTGGAAAAGTTGGAGGAGGAGTATATGTTCTTATGTCAGGACTTGATCTTGAACGTCTTGTTCTTACTGGAGGACCAGTTGGTCTTATGAAAGCAGCACTTGATGAAACTTTACCATATGTTCATACTCGTAAACAATTTGGTCAACCAATTGCACATAATCAACTTATTCAAGGTAAACTCGCAGATATGTACACTAAATATGCAACCGCCAAAGCTTATCTCTATGAAACAGCAAGAGCAGCTGATGCTGGCAATAAAGATACCAAAGATTGTGCAGCAGTCATTCTTTACGCAGCAGAAAAAGCAACCGAAGTAGCACTCGATGCTATTCAATGTCTAGGAGGAATGGGATACATGAATGAAACCGTTCCACAACGACTTCTTCGTGATGCCAAACTCTATGAAATCGGTGCTGGCACTTCAGAAGTCCGTCGTATGATCATTGGACGTGCTTTCAACAAACAATACAGAGAATAAACTCCCCTCCTTACCTAGCATATTTAAAAATAAACATCACACTCTCCTCTCCCCTGCCACCGGCGGCCGGGCTCTGCCCGGACCCGTTGTTCCTCGCTACGCGAGGAAGAGCATAGGTTTTAATAAAAAGATTACGTAGAGTTAATGGCTATTCCTCGCGTAGCGAGGAACAACGGGTCCGGGCAGAGCCCGGCCGCCGGAGGCAGGCGAGAGGGGAGCGTGGACTATTTACATTGTGATAATAAAAATTAAGCGGATAGTTTTAATGTTGAGAGTGGGATTTTACCGGAAGCAACTTGGGAAATGAGTTTTTTAGCAGAGGGGGAGAGGGTACTGTTAGAATTGACGGTGTTTGCTAATGAAGTGGATCCAAGGTTGTTGGATGAGGGGGTAATGGTGTATTCTTTGAATGTACCATTAACAGTTTGGTGAACGAGTTGGGATACTAGATCACGGTTTGAACGGAGTAGTTGACGTTGTTTTGGATGTAAACGAAGCGAATTGATTGCTGACCAGATACGGGTATCGTAGGTTACTGCTGATGGTGCTAAGTTACGGACAATGTGATCAGGTGATCCAATGTTGTTTACTTCAACAAAGGTTGATGATGGTTTTCCATAGGAAATTAAGTTATCAATAATTTGAAGTCCATTTTGGGCTGTAATACCACTAAATATTTCTTTATTAGCAGTGGTTGTTGGAGTTGATGCTTTACGCTTTCTATCACGTGATCCAGATCCAGATCTTGATTTACGTTGGATATTATTTCTTTTAGAATTTGGTTTAGATGATGAATAGTTTGTATGACGTTGTTGTGGTTTTACTTGGCGGAAAGTCTTTTGTGGTTGGTTGTGTGGAGCAGCACCCCAAGCTCGTTTGAGAGTTGATGATCTGGAGAGAACATCTTTAGATGATGGTGTAATATGAAGATCGAGTTTTTCTTGAGAAGAATTAGATAAACGAGAAGTGATATTATCATCACGTTGAGGACGATTTTGTTGGTTATGACGTGGTTGGTTGTTGTGTCGTGGAACGTGTTGACGTGATTCACCAGATTGATTATGTTGATTTTGACCTGCTTGACGTGGTTGACGTTGTTGTTGATTTGGTCGATTTGATGGTCTAGAACGTTGAGTACGTTCACTAGTTTGTCCTTCTCTTCTATTATTCCATTTTGGCTTCTCTTCAATCTTTTTTGGTTTGATTGGTTCTAAAAATCCCTTATCTTTAACTTGAACTGGTTCCTTCTTATTTTGAATATCATATAAAGCATCAATTCTATTAATAAAAGACATGACATTGAATTTTTCAGAAGAATTTTGTTGAGGTTGAACATTAGTTGACTTGAAAGTTGTATAACTAAAAGCTCTAATTCCAAATGGAAGAGCTTTCTTTTGAACTGATAATCTAAGCATATTGTGAATATTAAGTAAATATCAAATGTGGTTTTATTATTATAGTATTTGTTTGATGATTAAGGTCGTTACTTTTGTTTACTGTTTATTAGTTGATTTTTGCTTTAGTTTTTAGCTTTGATTTTTATTTTCAAATAATTTTTCACTCCAAACTGGTGTTATTCCTTCTTCCCGTCTATCGTAGGTAATTTAACGCTGCTTAAATCAGGGAATCTTTTTTCAGAAATTTTCAGATGCAGCTTTCGGGTTTACCCGGTACAGTTGCCTATGAAATTGTCCTAGTTTGTACGGCGAGATGTTAATTGGTTGAACGAAGAGGACCCTTAAATCACGTGAGGGAGGATTGAAGAGAAGGTTACGGTGGGTGGGCCTGTGGGTAGGCTTGTGGATAAGAAGAAGCTAAATGAAGGGAGAAAGATATATAATATAGAGATATCTGGAGATATATACTCTGAGCGATGAGAAGGAGATTCGGTTCCCGTATCCGGTTCCCGTATCTGAATCATGTGATGATTTCGCTTATATCTATGGGTAGGAGAGGTTTTCACTGTACCGCCTTATTATACGATTTTATACCAGATGCTCTTATTATATAGTTTGTTGATTATAGCAATAGTAAATTTAATTAATGTTAATTACTCTTCTACGCAATTAACTGTTCATTCGGTCTCGAATCACCGCCCTTCCTCCTCACTTAAAGTCGGTATTTCATGCAAAAGCTTCCAACTTGATTGTACAGAGAGAGAGGACGAACTGCAATATCTATCTTGAATAACGACTCGACTCATAATCACTCATTAAACTCAATTGTAATAGAATGGAAAGCTTTACTCTGAATCAACTCAATTTGAATTTGTTTTCAAAGAGATGTTTGAGATGTCAACAAAACTATTGGTTAATCTACGATAAATAGACCACTAATTAGAGCAGAATATGGTTAATTGATATATAAGCTTACATAGCAGTATTTCTATATTATAAAAATATATAATTTTTGCGTACCGTTTATCACCTTGCTGGGAATGCCGGATGCTACAGACGATAAGCGTTAGAGATTAGAGAATGTATAAATGGTAGGAATGCCCAAGAAACTGTCAAGATAATAAGCAAATTGCAATATAAATTTGCTATGAATAAGGAAACTTGGCCATGATAAGGAGTTTGTACAATTATAATAGATTATGCTTAAAATTGATAATGATTATAGTATATAATAAATAATAAATAAATTATTTAGTTAAAAGAAGATGCACAGGATAGAGATGAGAAGTGGTGGATTTCGTAAAAGAATCGTAGTTAGGGATATTAAATTAATAATCAATTAAAACTTTATCGATCTAAATTTGCTTCTCGATTGAAATATTGTAAATAGATCGAGGGTACAGTATCTTTTAGCTTTCTATAGATATAGTTAATTCCTCTTAAATTTGTAGTTGATTTGCTACCTAAATAGGAAATACCAGGGGTATTTACGGCTGTACTGTTAGTAGTTACTCAATTAAAATCTAGTTAGTAATAGAGTTGATTTATTATATTCTATAGTATATAGAAATGTAATAATTTAATCAATATTCACATCCCTTTATTTCCCTCTTCAATAAAATCATTATCAACTTTCACTATAATTTGGTAGTAAGCTTTAAAGCATACTCAGGTAACGAACGGCATTTCTTAACCTCACCTTAAAAATAAGATACTCTCGTTACCTCGATAAACCAAATTATACTACTCAATTAACTTACTCTACTAAGAATCTACTTTTCTTTTCAATATATTGCAATTCAATTAAATTGCAATCTTTTTACTATCTCGTCACAAACTGCCTTCACCGCCTTCTCTTATCTTTCTCATTATCGTGCTTCGCGCAGAAGGATCGCGCTTAACTTCCCGTAAATCTCCAACCTCGGTTATACATATATCTACATTCTAAAAACACACAGAACTATATTTTTACGTCTGTCTTCCCCACATTACATACCAACTTCTCCTCATAAATCTTTCCAATGGACTCTTGTCGTATATCTTCTTACACAATTCGATACTTATTATCACCAAATGAATATCGGATTTTATTGAAAAAGTTATCTAAAAATGCTACAAACTTTCTTCCTTCAGCTGAAGCAGTAGAATTATCTTCAACTACTAATGGCGATCATATTCAAACCATTGCTAGAACACAATCAAGACTTTTTATCAAATCATATGCTATTTTAGCAGTTTTAAATGCTCTTATTCTTAAACGTAAAGGTGCCGAATCTCCTGCTTTGCGAATTTCAACTTCACTAACTGCTATTTCTGGTATTTATAAAGTGTTGTATAGAATATTAACAAGATTATTATCAAAAACTGGTATTTTACCAATTAAAAGTGTTCGATCTTTTCAATCAAGATCGGTTACTCCTGAAGTTGACGAAGAAGAAGATGAAAATATTTCTAGATTATTTAAAATTTTAAAAAAATCTGGGCAGTTTACTATACGAAATCTTAAAAAGACTAAATATATTCCTCCTTTACTTCCAGCACTATTATCAGGTTTAATTGCTGGTTCTGCGTTTATTTTATTTCCTGCTTCTGCTCAATCATATGCTGCTATTTATATTTCTACTAGTACTATGGGATTTGTTTATAACTTTTTAGATGATATGGGATATCTTGAATTTAAACCTCGTATTCTTGGTTCATGGGCATTATTTCCTTTTGCATTTAGTCAATTATTTTATGATTTTATTTTTCATCCTGATTGTTGTCCTAATATTTTCACTAAAATCATGCTTAGATTATCTGATGGGTATATGCCAGTAAAGCCATTAGGTTATCCAATTGACAAACCATGGCCAAGTAATAGCCAAGTAATTGAAGGCATTTCTGTTATTGCAAAATCAAAATATCCTAAATTTGTTACTCCTATTTTATTTCCAAATAGAAATGTTATTCCACCGGGTCTTGAGAAAGCTGAACCTGTCTTATCATTTGCTCATCCAGCTATAACTACGATAACTGGTGCTTTAACTCATCCTACTCAACCATCTGAATTCCGTACTTATACTGAACTAGTGCTTAATAAATATTCAAAATTATATAAGTATGTTTTCTTAGCTTATGTAGCAATGGGATTGTTAAAATGGAGAAGACAAAATAAATCTCAATCTTCTGATTCTAAAGAAAAGAAAACTACTATTCCCAATATAATTCTTTCTTCCATTGGCAATACAGCTAGAACTACTACATTCATTGTCATGACCGCTGCTTCTTCTTGGTATGGAATCGGTTTAACCCAACAAATCTTCAACAATCGATTCATTCCTGTTCTTCGTTTCAAACTTATCGGGTTCCTTGCTGGCCTTTGGGCTTTCACCGATCAAGTTAACGGAAGAGCAAGATACATGTTTGCAGTAAGATTAGCTCTTCGTTCTCATTGGGCTACCTTTGTTAAAGAGCATAAAAATTATCCTTTTATCAAGAAAGGACCTATTCTCCTCTTTGCTGTTTCATTTGCTATCCTCATGGCACTTTTTGATATCGCGCCAAAATCAATCCCAGGAAATATTCGTAAATCTCTTAATTGGATTAAAGCGAGTAAATATGAAGATGTCTCTGATGATGACGAGTTTTAAATAGCTATATTTAGTATATATTTATATGATTTCTAATCTCCACTTCCTTTCCTTCTTTTGCCTCCGGCGGCCGGGCTCTGCCCGGACCCGTTGTTCCGAGCGGAGCTCGGAATTTAGAATAGTAGTTGTGTCAAATACCTGCTTCTTCATTTACTATATATGCTAGTTTCTTACCATCAACCGGTGGTAATGGAATAAAAGCTGTTCGAGGAACTTTTCTTAGCACTTCAACTAGATTTTCTGGTTCGCTCGACAAAAGATGTCCTTGACGTTCAAATTCACCTGCAATTTCTGCTTGATGATTGTCCATTAATTTTGTATTAATAACTGTAATTAATCGCTTATTTGCTCTAAGAGCATCTAAAATCGATCCTGTACCAGCATGTGATATAACTAAATCATATTCTTTTATCTTATTGTTCATATCATTAGTAAAATCAAATCCTTCAATCGTGATCTTGAACACTGACCTAAGTTGTTCACGTGATTCATTAAATATTTCGATTCCTTTCCCATACTGAATCGTAATTTGATTATATCCTTGCGTGATTAATTCATTAAGAACTTCTTCGCTTAATGAACTTCTAATTAATTTCTCAAATGGAACCGTAGCACCGCTTGTAACAAGAACTTTCATTGGAATTTGGCTTGAGAATGTCTTCCTTCCTAACTTGCCCATGTGAAGCACTGATTGTGAAGTCTCAGTTACCTTTATAAGAATATTGATTCTCGAGCAAGGTTAGCTTCGCAGCATTAGCAAATGATAGTACAAACTTCAGAATAATTATCTACATAACAATTAATTCAATTCGCTTCACAAAGTTCTCTTGATCTAGAGTGTGGTATTAGCTGTTACACCCCCTTTTAAGCTTAACGAATTGGCTCCTCTATGCCGTAGCAGTACATCCCAATTTCTAAAGTAATTGCACTCTCTAAGTTTGTCCTAGAATCATATAATTATATTTACGCGTATATAATGAAAGCATCCATATCGATCTGTAGATATATATGATTTCATATATATATACTGGCGAATATGGGTAACTCCGATAAGCAATGGTGCTTCTTCAACTGGAAATTGCATTCCGTTGGAAGGTTGAAAACCGATGAACAGTAGTATAGGAATGATGGCATATAATCATAGATTTGGTATGTTTTAAATCTAATTCTAGCTTTCTATAATATGATTGTGTTATTAGTAAATATAGTGCTTACTTTAATCGCTTTGTATCCGTGAAAAGAGATCGATTTCCCGCCGGACATCAGCAGGGAGCTTACAATTCCGAGCGTAGCGAGGAACAACGGGTCCGGACAGAGCGGAGGCATACATAAAGGATAGCTAAGATAAAAATATAAAAGTTTATTTAAGTAATATATAGAAAGGATATTGAGGCTGGTTATAGAACTTAGGTATAGTCGTCAGTAAGTTCTTGAATAAAAAATGGGATTGGGGATAGACGTCCAGATTAATGAAATGATAAATTAGCTTAATCAATGAATAGCATGATTAGCATCTTCGTATGTACCTTTGACCCTTTCTTTAAGAATGAATGCATCCCAATAGTAAAACCATAAGAGATTTTGATTACAAATTAATAGAAATCATGTAATGAATCCAAAGCAATTTCTCACAATCTTGTAATAATGATGTACCAGTTGATATAACAGTCCATTAATACTTCCATTTAGAGTCCACCGTTTTAAAAGAGATAATACTTCTAAAATTGGTTTTAATGAAGATTTCCTCTTTGGAGGAGAAGTAGTAGGTGTAAACGTAATTGGCTTTAGAATGGTTGTATTCGTGTTATCTACTGGTGGTGAAGGGGAAACCATTAGAATTGACTTTAATGAAAAAGTGGTAGGAATGGAAGTGAGATCCATTAGAATTGACTTTAATGAAGAAGTCGTGGTAGGGAGTGAAGTGGGAACCATTAGAATTGATTTTAATGAAGAAGTCGTAGGAGTGGAAGTGGGATCCATTAGAATTGACTTTAATGAAAAAGTCGTAGGAATGGAAGTGAGAGCCATTAGAATTGACTTTAATGAAGAAGTCGTAGGAATGGAAGTGAGAACCATTAGAATTGACTTTAATGAGGAAGTCGTGGTAGGGAGCGAAGTGGGAACCATTAGAATTGATTTTAATGAAGAAGTCGTAGGAGTGGAAGTGGGATCCATTAGAATTGACTTTAATGAAGAAGTCGTAGGAGTGGAAGTGAGAACCATTAGAATTGACTTTAATGAAGAAGTCGTGGTAGGGAGTGAAGTGGGAACCATTAGAATTGACTTTAATGAAGAAGTCGTAGGAGTGGAAGTGGGAACCATTAGAATTGACTTTAATGAAGAAGTCGTGGTAGGAGTGGAAGTTACAATAGCTGGAGATTTGATACTAAAACCATCAAAAGTTTCAAGCTCGACGATTGATTTAGTAGAATCTATAGGAGGGTTAGTAATTGAATGGAGAATTTCAACTGCGAACTGGGATCTTAACATACCTTTTACTAAAGTACCAGTTTGTTTGCTGTAACAACAATCTGTTTCAAAGTGAAGAAGATTGTTTAAATCAATGTTTGAATAATCAGTATTACCAAGGAATGTGTTTAAACAAGTCAATAAGCCAACTGATTGATTATCACGATAATATGAATCATAACAACTAACTAAACTACCAAAGAGGGAGTCTGAGTCGGTGTTTAAATAGTCAATAAAATCAAGATATTCATGTGCTTCTAATTTCTGGGGAACTGGTGGTAATCCAAATGAAGGCTCTTCGTAATAACAATCCAGAAAATGCCTCATTAATGAATTTTTGATGAAGAAGAAAAAGAAGAAGGAAGTGAAAAGGATTCAGCTGAGTCATAGTGTATTTAAATAAAAATTACTGTTGATTATGGCCAGCTTGTGCCATAACATTGACAGCTGCCGATCGGCCATCTTCTATGCAGATAACACGCTACAAATGGAAAAGATAAACATATTCACATAAGGATCAAGGAATTGTGTATGAATAATATACAGTAAATAGATGGAAATAGAAGCCATACGAATGGTTAAATGGATGGATATTAATATCAGTTTATTGAACATAATTATTATATCAACTTTCTAGAAAATAAATTACAAATTTCAAGAGACAACATACCTCGTACATTATAGTAAAGGATCTAGAGATGGACAGTGGGCCAAAGCAAAGGTGCTATAGCATAACAATGTCGCTACGAAAGAAATTAAGTTAAAAACTTATATCTAATTAATGATTGCTCTAACAGATAACTCAATACAATCTTGTAACTTCAATATTTATAAA
>JAJMID010000142.1:0-34148 GCA_030583405.1 Sugiyamaella americana
CCCCTTAAGCAAGCAACGCCATGACAATATTAGTATCGATCAGACTCTAAAGCAATCCTCTACAAGGCGAGCCTATCTGTATCAAACTTCACCCTGAAATTATTTCATCAACATTAAAGCTTGAGTTTTGCTAGGTGTTAGTTTTAATTTAGACCCTTCCCTAATTTAAATACCTCTATAATTTTACTATCAACGGATATCTGAAGCAATTCTACGAAATAGTCCTATTCTATTTTAATTTTTGCTAGCTTTAAAACATTTTATCATCTACTAGTTAAATGCTTAACTGATATTAGTACCTACATGTATCAACCAAGTGCCTAAGTATCTTCCTACTTAATCCATTTAAATCTTTAACCCTTCAGCATTAGTATCAACGTAACGATGAATGAGCTCTCTGCAATATAAGTCTATTAGCAGGATGTTTTACCATGGAACTGTCATATTTTCATCAGCCTTTAACCTTCCATTATGATGGAAGTGAATAACTTCACCACACTTTAATACATTTTTAATATATAATAATGCCTTCTTACATTTAGCAATATTTAAGAGTTCTAATATAAATTTAGCATTCTATTCATCCAAGTTGGTATGTTAAAAGTTTCCTAGCTTAAATTCCTCCTTTCTATCACAATCAAAATATATAACAATTCTCTACAAGATAATCCCAACATCCCTAATATTATCTCTTCAGATTTTCAACTATACTTTGAACTAATCGCATTATTAAGATATCATTAATTCCTACATCCTTTCAAGACGAATTTATATAACGATAATGTCTTCCGCTCTACGATAACGCCTATCATGCATACACTCTCTTACTTAACCAAGTTTCGGTATGCATTAAGGGTCCTGATAACATAATCAACAAATTTTAAAGTAAAGTCAATCTAATCTCAGCTAATGCAAGCTAAATTTGGTAAAAGGTTTAACCGCTAAATTCCGGAATTTTCTTGATCCTGATTTTCCCGATAAGACTGGATTGGCTAATTTATATAACAAGGCCAATCGGATCAATATAACTTCACAATTGATTTTTATCTTGTACTATTTGTATACCTCTTAGCATTTGAATTAAATATGAAACAAGTTGCAGTTGATGCTTTAAAAAGACTTCGATCTTTAAAATTTGGACCATCAATTTGGGATGAATTACCATATACTAGAAGGGCAGCAGTTTTGGTAACTTTGTTTAGAGAAAGTGGTGGAAATTTGGGAACAATTCTTACTATAAGATCTCATGGATTGTCTAGTTTTTCAGGGGATGCAGCTTTACCAGGAGGAAAAGCAGATGATGCAAAGGAAACTGCTTATCATCTAGCAAGAAGAGAGACAGAAGAGGAAATTGGGTTAACTGCTGATGATAATGTTTTAAATTCACAAGGGTATGTGATGGATTATTTAACAACTCTTCCTGCTTATATGTCTCGAAATTTATTAGCTGTAAGGCCAACAATTGCATATTTAAGACATAATAGTGCACCTGGAATTGATGATCTTTCATGTGATATAACTCGTACAGTGGATGAAATATTTCCTCATGATTTATATACAAAATATAATCATAAAGTGGATCTCCCTGGTATTGTTAATATAAATAGATTTTCAGATAATACTGAAGTTCAAGAAGTATTTTCCGTTCCATTATTCAAATTTTTATCAAATAATCCAACACAATATACTGGGAAACCAGTTAATTGGGGAGGATTGACATGGAATCAGCATTGGTTTAAAGTTATTAGAAGACAAAAGTCAATTGGTGAGCTGGGTTGGTTATCAGTTTGGGGATTAACTGCTAATATTTTAGTTGATTCTGCTATTTTAGCTTATGATAAAGAACCATCCATGCCTCATCGCCAGAAGGGACAAATTGGTGATGAACAGATTTTAAGAGCATTATATGAATCAGGCAAATTAACAGAGAAGATCGATAAAGAAGTAGATTTGAATATTGAATTTAAAAAAGTATTCGGAGCTGATTCCCCGCTACTCTCTATGAGAAGCGTTTAGCATATAATATATATCTGTATATATATAAATGTATTTATTTAATAATGTAAATTCTATATTCTATATCAATGCAATATAAACAAAAATAACAAATAATGCTAAGAAGGTGCATTAAGCAGTTGTTTCTTCCTCTTCCTGTCCCCATTCTTTCAAATTTGCTGCAACAAAATTCTCTAAAATCACGATTATAACCATTGCCCACCATGCTAATGCAATCATATTAAATTTTACTCCAAGGGAATAAAGGTTACCTAGTAAAAATGGTCCAACACAACGAGCAATACTAGTTACGGAATGGGTAACTCCATGAACAGTACCAAGGACCTTACGAGATGGAGCAGCATTAGTAATAAGTACCGTCATGGGAGGTATTGCAAAGGTACGACCAAGGATAACAAATGCTGCTAAAGGTACGGTACAAGCAAGACTTAGGATTCTTGGAGCTGGGGGTAAGAATGAAAGATAGGGAATTAAAAAGTAGCAAGGAGGAAATACAATTAATGCCAATTTATGAAGTCTTGCATTACCAACATAATTAGCTAATCTTGGATAAACAAACAATTGAAGAAGAACTCCAACACTACCAAGAATAGAAATGATCATTCCAATTTCAGGAGTCTTCAATCCTAAACCACCGTTGAAGGTGATTGGATTGGTATGCTTATTTTCTTCATCCATTCTTGGAGTAGATAGAAACAATGGTAACAATTGCATAAAAGTTGGACAATGAAGCATTAGAATAATATATGCAGCAAGAGTTACTTTAACTGGTTTTGTAAGAATAGCTTTTAAACTTCTATCAACTGGTTCTTCTTTTGGAGTTTCTTCAATAGATTCACGAGATATTTGTTTAGTAGCAGAAGATTGGTTTGCAATGATTGAACTGCCACTTGAACCGATACCATTAATATCTTCTTCTTCTTCTTCAAGATCAGATAAACTAAGTTCATCATCATCAGATTCAGCATATGATTCATTAATAGCTTCATATTCATGTTGATTACGTCTATTTCTCCACCAATTCTTAAAACGTATACCTTGCTTCAATCCAAAATCTTTTGATACTGGCAAAAGCGTTTCAGAAGTATCTAATGTTTCTTCTATAAATAAAAATGTACAAATAAGTCCAATAATAATAAATGGTATTGGAAACAAATTTGGTAAGATATAAGGATACTTCTTTAAAAATTCAGAATTACCAAATAACCAAGGATAGTTATTTGCTGGATCAGCTAGAAGACCACCAATCATTGGTCCAACTACAGTACCAACATTCATTGTAATTGGTAAAATAGCAAAAGCTCTTGTTTGATATTGTTTTTTATTACCAACAAACTCTGCTACCATTGTTCTCATTACGCCAACGTTACCATTAAGTAAACCAGACATACAACGACCAGCCATTGCCCAAAAGATATTTGTAGATGTACCAAAGACAGTAATTGAAATAGCAGTACCAATAAGACCTAATAAAAGAGCAGGTTTACGGCCATATCTATCAGAGAAGCGGCCCCACCAAACAGCAGTTAAAGCTTGTCCTAGAGAGAAGGAAGTAGTTACCAAAGTAACTAATGCAGAAATCTTTGAAGGATCAGTATAACCAAAATCTCTTATCATGTAATAAATATAAGGAGATATCGAAGCATAAGCTAGAGGTTCAGTTATACGACAAATTACTAAGAAAAATATTTGATCTCTACGAGGTAAATTCCAGTATGAAGGTTCTTCATCTTCTGGTTCATCTTCTTTATTGGAGTTTAAATTTTGATGAGATGATTTTCTAACCCAACGGGTTGGTGTTGTAGGAGAAGATGGTGAAGGACTGAGTAATGGAGATGCCGGATTAGCAGTTGCGATATCTTGTGAAGGTGGATATTCAACAGTTAATGCCGAAACTTCAGATGCATTTTCTAAATTATCATTTTGTGATTCCAAGAATGGAGTCGTTAAACTTTCTTGATTTAAAGGTTGTAAATCAGGTTTTACCTTCGGCATCTTAGAGTAATGATACTTAATAGTATTATCTGGTAGAGATAAATAGTTGAATAAGGAGGTCAGAAAAGAATAAAAAGCTTTTTTAGATTTTCAAACTATTCAAGAAACAAATGTTACAGACCTAATAAAAATTGAAGATTGATTCTCGGAAATGTAATTGATAGACAAAAATCTTCACTTCAAACTGAGGTACTTTAATTATTAATACACCAACCTATTTCAACGGTTAATATAAAATTAAAGTAACAATTTCAATATATCAAAACTAATAAAATTCGTAGATTCATAATTTTTTCATCAATGACGAAGAGTTTAGATAACTATTTAATCAAAAATTTCAAATTAGGCAGTATTATAGATTATCACTTTTAATCTGCTTCGGAGGCCGATAAGCTCTCTATTAGTGGCTGATGGTTGTTACTTTTTAGAAAATATTTCCCAAACTGCACTGAAAATCTGTGCGATTAAAAGCCAAGATTGGGGGTTCAGATTTCGCAATCTTTGCGTTGAGCACGCACGGATTTGAAGGAAGGGTGTGCGGCAGAAGATGATACGAGGATAGCCACAAAGGAGGTGGAGGAGGTGGAGGAGGAGGCGGAGGTAGAGGAGGTTGTTAAACTTTCGTTTATAACGTCATTTGAATATAAACTGAGAGTATTTATGCAGAATAAGCAGGGAAGAGGAGGGCAGTTGTTGAATTTATTTGTTTATATAAAAAGTTAGTCTTTATGCCTATTTGCGTGATCTTCCCGCATATAACTTTGTCTATAAATTCATAATCCAAAGTGAATGAAAAAAGCTTTTTGTCAAGCAAAGCAAGCGAAGCAAAGCCTTCTCGGAATTTAACTAGCCGTTAAATTGAACTACCTTAATTAGTTGACGTTGATTTACTGCTGCGCAGGTCGGGTTGGGGAGGTAATCTTGCATGACAATAATGCAGGGTCGAGCAGGACGGGGAGTAACAATAACAGTGGTTATATTGATTCGTCACCAAGAGAGAATAGTAGTAGTTTCAGAGAAGAATACAAGTTTCCCCGATAGGATCCGGCATTCCTGTGGATTTATGTAACCATATAATTTATAAAGTAGCAGAAGTTAATATCATGCAGGGTCTAAATCACCACTCACTTGCTTACTCTATCAGAGAAACGAAATCAAAGATTTCTCTCACAAAACCGATATCCCCACTCAACAACAGCTTTTCATATATATCCTTAATATATCTGTATAATATAAATTAATAATAAATAAAATGCATTCGTTATATAAATTATATGCAGGGCAATAACAATATTAAATAAATTAAACATGATGGCCATAATAAGCGTAAATACCTCTTTGTTCAACAGCATCATCAGTTGGATTACCAGCGACATTGACCACTGACATGTTAATCTTTCTTGATGCATAAGACCACGCTGGCAATTGATCAATACGATGATACAATGTTGATGGAGTTGGAGCTTGATATCTATATTGGCCATATCTTCCTTGAAAGGTAGTTGAACTTGGACCATTAATACCAAGAGGTGGAGAAACTGAACGCTGTCTAAGTCTCTCTTGAGCAAAATTGGCAAATGAAAATGAAGCAGTTGGTGATGGTGGGGAAAGTGGTGCTTGGTTGTATGAAGGAGGAGATGGTGTTACTGATAATGAATAGGAATTTGAATTTATTTCGTTCTCATTTGATACTTTACGATAAACCCAACCTCTTCTTGCTCTTCCAATTTCAATATCAAATCCAGGAATAGTAAGCCCTTTAACCTTATTAAGCATATCAGCAGAAAATTCAAAAATATCAATATTTGAATTAGCATTGAAGAGAGCTGTTGAACCTTGAATCGACCAAAGACTAAGGTAAGGATTTCCGGTTAAATCAACAACTTTTAATTCAGGAAGAAGAGTTAAAAATTTCATCAATTTATCAATTGGAATATCAGCGTGACCCAAGGAAAGTGATTGTAATGAAGTTAACAAGGAAAGTGATTTAAGATGATTTTCTTTTACTGGTAATCCTGACAAGTTAAGATATCTCATATATTTTGTATGTGATTTAGGGAGATAATGAATAATAGTATCAAAATCTTTTGGAGATAATGGTGATGGTTTAGTAACATCAAACATAAGGTTTAACCATTCAAGATGACGAGTTGCTGGGTGAAGGAGAAGGAATTTAAGAAGTCCATGTGAAGTTAATTTGACACATTTAGCAAGAGAAAGATGGGAAAGATTTGCAGTTGATGGTAAAGAAAGAAGAGCATCAGGAGTTACTTGAGTGTGAGTAAGATCTAATCTTTGAAGATGTGGTAATTTTGGAAAGATTTTACTAAACATATCCGAAGAAACAGTTGAGCATGCATGAAATGAAAGCTTAGTAAGATGAGAAATTGGATGAGAATCATATGCTAAAATAGAATGTTCTAAAGCATGAATAAATCCTTGCTTAGAAGTTGAACCAGTAAAATCAATAGAATCAAGCAATGGAGTATTTTCTAATAAACGATTAACAATTCGTAAATCAAGATCCATATCAACCGATTCAGCTACTGCAAATTCGTGTAAATTAGGACACATTTCTAAAGCATTTAAAATAGTTGAAGAAGTTACCATTTGAATTTCCATCATCATTTTACCAGTTCTACCTAGACCAACAGAAGTGAAAGCAGAAAAGTCCAACGCTCTTACAAGAATACCATAACCAGACCGTTCAATTGATCTACGGAATTTATCAAAAGTATGAGGCTTTGGAAATGAAACACGACGATAAAGAATTGGAATACCAACATCATAAATTGAAAAGCAAGTTGGTAAAATTCTTGCTAGTGTAGCAGATGCAACTTCTGGATCAGATAATAACATAACATCTTGTAAAATAAGAGATAAAACTTCTGGAGGAAGAGTATGAAGATTTGGTGCTTGTTGTTGGTGTTGTTGACCATTTTCAATAATATCAGTCATTACATCATCTAATTCATGTTCATATTCATGATCATTATCTTCTTCATCATTATCAGTTTCATATATAGCATGATCATCTAAAACAGTACTTTCTTCTGCTAAACTTGATAAAAATGATTTATTAGGTCCAAACAAATAACTATTGCGATGGGACCGTAATGGTGAAGTTGGTTCACTATGAAGAGTTGAAGCACATCCACTAACAGCTAAAGCTTCAGATGCAGTAATAGCATGATCAGCAGCAATCATAGCCTGTTCAGCATCTAAATCCATTAAATCATGATGAACTTCTGAACTTTCAAATCTTCTTTCTGATTTTTGATTTTTTATAGCATTAAGTGCATGGTGAACAAAATCAGCGTTTTCTGAATTATAAATACCTTTACTAATTTCAGTATTAGTATCTTTTGATAAAGGAGAAGTTGAAGATGAATATGAAGTTGGTTGTATTTGATCTACTGATGGCATTAGATGATAATAGAGGTTGAAATGTTGTTGTTCAGTTGTAAGTTATTTCTAAATGGTTTAAATAAATTGTTGTATAGTTGTTCTTTTGGTTACGCCTTTTTTCATTTACTTCTTATTGTTGAGAGAATAAAAAAAGCGCAATCTTAAAATTTTTTTTATTTGATTGCTAGATTTCTTAATAAATATAATCTTATCATTCAATATTAAATATGCATTAACTAGAATACATGACGGTTTTATATAAAAGTGAATTTTTTTTTCATTACCACTCTTGGCCGTATAATGCAACTTACTTGGGCTTAGAGGTGAAAGTAAACGCCGTTCTACCCGTTACTTTTGCATGAATGGGTAGGGCTGCTGGGCATCGCTATAATAATAACTTTCTATGCCAAATCTAGTTATTTTTTTCCCTTCTCCGCCGGCGGCAGGGCTTTGCTTTGAAATATTTTTGTTCCTCGGCATACTTGAAGTTGATGTTAACCATCTCTCTTCTTTTTAAATATTTTTTAATATATTTAATTTTATTTCTTCTGCCACAGATTTGTCTCCTTTCAAGATCCTTCTAACTTTGTCACGAGCCATTCTTTCACCTCATCCTCGTCACCCTTTCAAGCACGGTAACATCTCCTAATCAAGAGATTCCCCTCAGCGATTACCCACCAAAATCTTGTTTAATCGCAGGCACCTCCTGTTAGAGTTTGCTAATCCTTAACTTTTACTGTTGATTTAAGCGCTGGTAATGTTAGTTGTTTTCTTTTTGCCTATGAGCTCCTCCTCCGTCAATAGCCACACATAAATTAATAATGTCCATGTGCTTACTTCAAACCCCACACTACCCATATAGAACAGTTGGATCTTACTGGGGTGCTAAGCCATCGGGTTAGAGATTTTTCTTCCGGTGGCACGGCTATGACATCAGATATCACGGCGTTCCGAAGCGAACTAGAGTAGAGAGAATCATACAAAATTTTGAGCTAAATAATCTAAATAAATAACTAGCCGTACTTAATATTGTTTGAATGTACTGTACAGTTATAGTTTGTACGGGATTTATAGGAAATCTTAATAACAATAACGTTGATAATTAATGCAGGAATTAAATTCAACTATTGCATGATTGCCTGTTACTTCAAATTCCAAACCAATATAATTAAATTGTCAATTCGCCAAGATTAGATCACCAAATGGATTTCAAAAGTTTTTTTAACTCTATAATCCCCGATCCTTCTAATTATAACCCTTTCTCCTATATTGCGCGGAATTATTAGATAAAATATATAACTAATTATGAAATTGGAATCATTCCTACTTACACTAATTATTAACCCAACAAGCGCTGACCTGATCGTCAGCCAACTGCATGTATGACCGTTTAACATTTTGTGGGGTACAGTTACTGTTGGGCATTATCCGTTACCATTAATGTTGAAGTTCATCTCACCTTCAGAAAACAGGTCTTGCTCTTAAGCATAGAGCTATAAAGTCGTGTTCTGTATATGGCTACACTTCAAGATTAAGATTCTTTCTGTAAAACCGCAAGCTTGTAAGTTAGTCGGGCGATATTAATTGATATATATTAAGAGATGAAAGTGGAACTCTCGGCCCCGGCCACCTACGTATCTATATAACTAAATTTATTATATATGATAATAGTTGACTATAGCAAAAACGTATGTTAGCCTTCCTATAACTTATATAAACACAAATTATAACGTTAAAATGTTAGTGAATAACTCCGTTATAATCACCACCACATAATTAACTCGATGTTACAATAAATACTGCCAGAGAAAGCAGTTCAATTCCGCTGCACTTAATGTATTAATCTACTACCATTATCCGTTCCTACTACCATTTGCTACCTTGAACAAGTCCACACTGACCTCTTAAATTACAGCATCAAATTACACCCGCCGGAATCATCGGTAGGTTTTGTACCTCTTCACCACCCTTACCCTGATTATCATTTTAATAATTCACTTCACAATAAAATCTACTTGAATATTGAGTACTTATTTATAAGATAATTCAAATCAGCTTAATTCAATAGCAATGGGTAAGTAATCATACCCAATCCACTTTCTAGTACATAACTAACCACAGCTGTTTCTGATCCAGGTATTTCCCTTTGGCTGATGCCCAAAAAAGGTACACCATTGTACGATGCTTTAAAATCTACTATTGATAGTCTTAAAACATTATTTGATGATGGCCATACATTCTTACCGCATGTGACGATTACATCTGAAATCCATTGTCACAATCAATCACAAGTTGATAGTATATTAGATACAGCATTAGCAGCAGGCAAAGCAGTTCCACAAATCCCTGTAATAGTAGATGGATTAACGTTTGGAAGTCAATTCTTCAAGAAAGTATACTTTGCAGTAACTCCCTCACCTGAATTAGTATCATTAGCACGAATTTCAAGAGAGGAGTTTGTTGTTGCACCATCAATAATATCAACAGAAAAGAATTATTCAGCATTATCTCAAATTGAACGGGATAATTTAGCTAGTCAAGCAGCTCAAATATCTGGTGATTGGGCAAGAGATGAATTTAAACCGCATATTAGTCTTGTTTATTCAAATACATATCCAATAGATGAAGCACTTCAAGGTACTATAGATAGACGATTAACTGATGTATTTGGAGAACATTACGCTACCAGAGGGATAGGATGGACAGGAGGAAGATTAGCATTAGTACGATGTGTAGGTAATGTTGAAGATTGGGAGGTTCTAGGTTACAGAGATATTTGATGATTTTAATTCTGTTGGTTGCTTGTTACCTAAAAGATTGCTAGAATACTATGACAGACACACGTAAACGAATAATGCCCATAAACTTCCTCGCTCTGCGAGGAACAACGGGTCCGGGCAAAGCCCGGCCGTCGGAGACAAACGTAAGAAACATAATAATAAAATAATAATATAATTACATGCAAATATCTAAGCGGTCCAGAGACGTGCGGTTCCATCGGCACCAGCACTTACGAGCCAAGCTTCTTTAGGATGCCAAACAACGTTCAATATACCAAGACTATTCTTAACTTCATGTCCTTTGAGTACTTTCAATGGAACAAGTAGAGGATTCTTCATCATATCATCATATACTGAACCATGGAAGATATTAATATGACCATCATCAGAAGCAGAACAGAAGAGTGGTAATCCCCCTTTATGGAAACTAACATCTCTTACTGCCTTTTCATGATATCTTAATGTTTTATATGGTTTAGATGAAAGATCAAGATCATGCCAAGTTACTCGTTTATCATAAGAAGCAGTAATAACATTATCACCACGAGGATGAATATCAATTGAACTTAACCATCTAACACCAGGTAATAATTTTTTAGATAGAACTTGAGCTGCTAAATCATAAATACGAACATAACGTTGAGTTCCAACATAAAGATGGGGACGGAAAGGATGGAACATAGCATCTTGAACGATACCTTTTGATTTACGGAATGGAGATTGTGATGAATGTTTTGATAATTGATGTACAAGAACTGCTGAATTAGCTGCTTCAGGAGATACAGTAACAAAATAATCACCTCTACGATGCCAAGATAATTTCTTAACTGTTTTACGACAACGAATAACAACACCTACACCATTATCAGATAATTTACTAACTGGTTTAGTCCATTTAGCATAAATCTTCTTCTTTGCTTCAGCAGCTGCTTCATCAATATCATCTTCATCATCATCATTACCAAGATCTTTAGATTTAACTGCTGATGAAGCAGTTTGTCCATTGGTAGCATAACCCCAACCAGTTTCAATAAGTTCACGACCTTTATTTTCAATTTCAACATCAAATACTGGAGGAACAACAAGATAAATATTTTCACCACCACTAACTGCTAATAAACCAGTACCTTGTTGAGGATTCCATTCAACAGCCTCAATATGATCTTCAGAGTGAACTCTTCTTTTTAAATCTTCTTCATCATCTTCATCTTCACTAACTTGATCATAATTATCATATTTCAACAAATCTAATCTATACAATTCACGGCCAGTTAATAATTCCCAAACTCTAACAGTACCATCATCACCACCAGTAGCAACAAATTGACCAGATGGATCTATACTAATAGATCTTACTTTACCAACATGACCTTTATAGATAGTAGAACATTTAATAGGAAATGGACGTAAATCTTTTGGTGATGGAAGATCAGGAATCAATGACTCAGGATCAATATTAAGTCTTTGTTTACGAACACGAGGGGCAAGATATAAATCAAGAGATCTTTCAAATCTTTCACGAACCCCTTCACTATAACCAGGTACTCTTCTTAATGATGAATACTTTTTAGGTATATAATTTCTTTCTCTATCAGCAGGATCAGTATTATTCCAATTTTCAATTTCTTCATCCTCTAATAAATATTCTTCTGGAGGATTATAAGATTCATCATGAGTTGGTGGAGGTAATTTTGGTGCTCTTAATGTCATAACATGATCAGGAACTTCTTCAGCATTATCAGCCCAAACATCATAATATTCTGGTTCATCTTTCTTTTCATCTGATTTAAGTACAAGTCTACCTTCTCTAATAGCACGAACAATTTTCATAACCTTCTTAGCTTCATGTTTAGAAGGAATAAATCTTCTTTTTGGTTCAGGAATAGCAGTAAGTGGCATTACCTCAGTTATACCAGAGAAATATTCAACAGTATCTTCATAAGGATTAATAGAATCATCAGGATTTTCACCTTTCTGAAGTTTTCTAATAAGTTCTAATTCTTCATTAGAAATTTTTAATCCACCACCAGTATTCTTATCTAATAAACCAGTCCAACCTTCTGGTAAATCAATTGATTCGAGTAAACTATCTAATGCACTAGCAGTAGCAGGTCTCATAATTCTTTTCCCATCAATATCATAACCAATATGTGGAAGTTGTTCATAAGCAGAGATTGGAATATTTCCAATAGTATTTGCATCTTCTCTATCAGTATCATCAGAATCATAAACAGGATCTATTTCAGGACGAATAGGTCTTAATTTACCATCAGCACCAGGAATGTAGGTGATATTTGATTCATTTTCAGATTCATCTTCATCATCAGATAATGATTTAAATTTGATATTTTCTAAATCTTTAAGGATACGAGGGTCTACCTCGGCTTCATCATCTTCCTCTTCATCGTCATCCTCCTCCTCCTCCTCTTCATCATCACCTTCCTCCTCATCATCTTCATCCTCTTCTTCTCTTAATAACTTTTCTAATTCCCTTTCTTCTTCACTATCAAATTCATCATCACTTTCAACTTCGATTCCTCCTGATAATTTTAAAATATCTTCTTCTTTCTCCTCTTTATTTGTCAAAGGGGCTTCACTTTGCTTCAATTCAGAAGCCTTTCTTTTAGCCATTTCGAAAATAATTAATGAAAATGGTATATTGTGTGAAATCAATTATAAGCGGTGAAAAATAAAATTTCACTTCATGTCGATCCCACATTAAAAAAAAAAAAAAGATTGAATGCATTTCCTAACCCAATATAAAAAGATAGTGGTTAGGGTGAAAGTACTTCCATATTAAGTACCTTCACTTCACGGTTATTATTTTAAGAGCAGTTATTAGTTACCTTCTTCCACCTTTTCTGTTACTTCTACTTCTCAATCCAAACATCACAATCATTACTATCAACGTAACATCACTCATATATTAACCTCACAATCCACCCTATCCCCCCACCAATCATGTCTAATAAAATTTTAAAAGAAACAGAAAGAAATCCTTCTTGTACAGTATACATAGGTAACATAGATGAAGAAGCAGATGAAGAACTTTTATACGAATTAGGTATTCAAGCAGGCCCTGTAGTTAATGTTTATATACCAATTGATAGAGTGAGTGGGCAACATTCTGGATTTGGATTTTTAGAATATAAAACTGAAAAAGATGCTGACTATGCTACTCAAATATTAAATGGTATTATGCTCTTTGGAAAACCATTACGGATTAATAAATCAGCTCAAGAAAAAGTTAAAGTGGTTGATATTGGTGCTGAAGTGTTCGTTGGAAACCTTGATCCATTAGTTGATGAAAAAACTTTATATGAAACATTTTCAGTGTTTGGCAAATTACTACGAGTGCCTAATATAGCCCGTGATGATCAAGGAGTTTCTCGTGGGTTTGGCTTCGTCTCATTTAGTGATTTTGCATCTTCAGATAAAGCAATCGAATCAATGAATGATCAATATTTAATGAATAAACAAATTCATTTAAGTTATGCATTTAAAAAGGATGGTAAGGGTGAAAGACACGGTGATGAAGCAGAGCGTTTACTTGCTGCTGAAGCTAAAAAGCATAATTATACTATGATCACTGGTGATAAAATTCCATCTGGATTTTTGACTGGAAGTAATGCTCTGGACACAAGAGAAACTGATTCAAGTTCAGCTACAGGAACTCCTAAAAGAAATAGAAAGCGACCTACTAAAAACCTACCTGATGGTATTCCTGGTCAACCCAGAAACTTTTAATCTAATGCACTTATTTATTTCATTAACCTCCTTTGATTGCCTCCGGTGGCTGGGCTCTGCCCAGACCCGTTGTTCCGAGCAAGCTCGGAAATATAGGTGTACGTAATAATAGTATTAATTTATTAAACTATACTATATAGATATCATGTAAATTATATGCTAACCACGTAAAATGGTATATGTAGGTGTCCGTTATCAGTTATAGAACTCCTCCAGGTGTTCCACTAACAACAACACCTGATTGTGACCCACTATGAGACCCTTCTATATGACGAAGCATGAATACCGGCCGCTTCCCTGCATCTTGCAGTTCCTTGAATATGATTAACGGCTTCTCTTCTAGTCCAAGAAGTCGTTCTTGATCCCCATAACATACTAATAGAGCATATTGTCTTGGATCACCGTTGATCTTGTATTTACGAAGTGCAACGGGTAAAACCTTATAACATGGATCATCCATTGACACTCTAAATGATTTAAATGGTTCAGTAGATGATGAGAAATTAGGAGTATTCAGTGAGCTGGATGAAACTCCTGTAATTGGTGTTGAGGTTGCACTATTTGTTGGTACCTTTCTATTACTTCTTATGGAATTTGATTGTGATAGGGAACTTGATAATTGAGGTCGATTATTTTCATCATAATATTCTGATGCTATAGTTGGTGATTTGGTAGCAGCTGCTAATGATGGTGAAAGACCCTTGGAGCTGTTTTTCTTTAAATTTGATTGACTTGCTTGTTGCTGTAATGTTGCTGATGATTGTTGCGTGGAGATAGAAGATGCTGAGAGTGGACCACTAGATTGTGGAAATGCAGTTACAAATGATGGTGGTGAAGTTGGTGTAGGGGTATTTGCATATGATAATAATGTGGGAGATGATTGATTATGATGTGTTTGTTGTAGAGGAGGAGCAGAAGCTGGCCCCGGTGATGCTAAAGGCGCAGCATCAGGTGTTGGTAACGGCTTACTTTCTTTAACGATGCGAAATATTGGTAATAAATCTTCTCTCAATCTTATATAACAATCCATTAATCTTTTAATTTCTGCTTCAGCATAACTCATTCTTTCATCACGAACTTCAAAACTCTCAATAATCTTAGACCAGGGATTGTTGGTACCTTCATTAGCTAAGCTGGGGTTATTTGATGAGAAATTACTACTTCCTGATAATCTATTTGAATTATATAATCCTTGTTCTACTACTGTTGGTGGTACATAGTAACCATTATCCAATTTAATATTTCTATCAGTTATTAATTGATAAATTGCTTTTAATATTACTAATCTATGGCCAACTGACTTAACTCCTATGTCAATAAGATCGGAATGATCTAAATATAGCAGAACATCACCAGAAATTTTATTTTCAATGAAATAAGAAGAATATCCTGGGAGATTTAAATTTTTAACCCAATCAGCAACGGTATCAATATTCCAGTTGAGAACGTTATCATCAGGTTTAGCTGTCATTGTTGAAGAGGGGTAATAATGCAGAAATATACTTGTAAAAGGAATAATGAGAGGGGAGTCGTAACCTTGAGTATAGTTGAATTAAACGAAAAGAAGAAGAAAGAAAGATAAGTTGAAGAATTGAAAGATTAGTTGAAAGATAAGTTACTCTTATCTTATATATTATGGTTCTCTTAAAGTCAACTTTGAAACGAATGAATTAAGAGCTGGAAGTGTTAGACAGTACAATCCGGAATGAGGATTAAAATGGCAACTTCTAGTACACTCTACTCCTTCTATTATACCCCTTAGAATCACTTACTTTAGGTCTTCTCACTTATATCTCTCACAAATGTCTTCTATCTTACTATTTAGGTCAAGTCTATCAAAGATCTTCTAAGCACTTTCTTTCACTTACACTTGAACGCATAAAACACCCAAAATCACCTATAGATGCTATTATAATTGTCTTTTTCAATCTTTCACTTTCAATTAATTTAAAATATAAATATTCAACTTAACTTTTTAGATTTTGAAAACTTTCTTTGACGTGGAATATAATAATATATTAAGACTTTATACGGGAGTGTTGAGACACTGAATAGAATATATTCGATATTAGGGTTTATTCCTATATCCGGTGGGATCTCAGGTACAGCTAAAAGACAGTTTTGATAAGATATCATGAGGTGCAATTTATCTTAGATTAAGCGAGGATAATACTAGAAGGTGTAAGATTTAGCGTTTAAGAGATTATTTTTATAAGTTAAATAGGTTGTATTGCAAATATAATTAATAATGTATGACTTGCGATTATCTTGCACTATTTTACTCCTTCCTGTACTCTCAGAAGTTCTGTTCATTGGTAGATATGCAAATATGAAACCTATTTACCTCGATATTGGTAAAGTTAATTTAAAGCAAGCGATTCAAGCGAATAAGAAGAATAGGCTTAATAATTTATGAAGTTGTACGATAAATATGCTTAGCTCAGAAATATAACATTTTATGAGTTATGCAGTATAAACATAATAGATAATAAAGTTCCAATAAAACTTATTGATTGAGTTCGTGACGTAACAAGCGATGCTAACTTGAATCTTGTTAGTAATAAGTAGTAGGGTTATTGAGGTGATTTAGTCAGGATAAGAACTACTAGGAATTACTACTTCTATGACGGGATTTGGAGTGATTGTCCGGAGTTTCTCTGCAAAAATTAGAATTGTTAGATCTATGTCGAGAATGATTGCTAGAGTGATGTTCAGAGCTAGGACTAGCAGATCGATCCTTATTGTGATGGTGAGAGTGACGGTGACGGTGAGAGTGGCGATTAGAACGATAATGTGGATGATTTCCTGAATTAGAAATAGTCGAATTATCTTTAGAATTACGATTAAAGTGGTGATTAGAGTGGTGATTAGAATGGTGATTAGAGCGGTGGTTATGGTGCAAACTTTCATTTTGATTTGTTGAGTTAGGAGTCGATTTACTTGATCGACTAGTAGAGTGAGTAGAACCCTTTATAGATTGATGAGTTTTACTGGAAGATCCAATTGTCTCTATCCCTTCATAGCCTTTCTCGGTGATATTATCAATTCTACTGTCATCTTCACTTGTAATCTTAATATCACTTTTTGCTTGCCTGTTCTTAATCTGTTGTTGTAGTACATCATCAATACTACTTGATCCAGAAAAAGCATTGTATTCTCCTTCTTCATTCTTCAAATCATCATTTATTAAGTTCAGCTTTTCATTATTGTTTGAATTGCTTTTAATTAATCTTTTCAAAAATGTAACATTTGGTTTTAGAGACGGCTGACGAGGTGATGGGACCGAAGATTGGGGATGAAATACACTTAAATGATCCTCCTCAATTAATCTCAATATTCTCTTTAGTTCTTTTTCTTCATCATAACTTTGCATCACAAAACCTCTTGGATAGTAGTAGGAGATAGGAGAATAATGAGGTTGAACAATTTCAAAGAATGTGCTTATGAACGACGCAGAGTATGCGGCGTATTAAATGAGCAAGTCCTTATTAACCATACTCTTTAAAAGGTGTATTGGAATATGGTTTTTCAATATGATTATAAATAAAAGGTAGTGGTTTGAAAGTAACCTGTTATATATTGAAGATTTATATTTATAGAGATATATATTATATGTAATTAATTGAATTAAAGATCGATCTTGCTGGAAGGATTGTAACGAAGACGCACTTGGATTAGAATATCTTCAGGTTCCATAGGAATAGTTATATAGCGAAGCTAAGGAGGTCTCAGATGACTGCTTAAATCTAAACTATATCACTTATATCAACCAATAGCAGCGTGCAAATTGTTGAGTTGTAATCACTTGCTTCAATAGATATTTTACTATGCTTCAGCGGTAAGGCGGGTAGCTGATCTCTAGATAGTTCCTGATCCCCACACTATTCTAAGAATCTGTACATTTCAAATAAAGTCTAGATAACCACATCCGAGATCAAATGAGGAACTCTACTCCGATAAGATGATAGTTAACGAAAGATTACGTTGATGGTAAACCCCGAGCTTATCCCGCATTCTCCGTACTACCCCTGAAACTTCCCAAACTAGAAATAGAGGTTGAATAAACTCCCAACCCCACACAAAGACTTTCCGACCCGACAGTACAGTACTCTCACATGAATAACTTCGATCCGACAAGAATATTTCCCCGGTTCCGACCAAACACTTCCCATCGAATCCTATAAATTCAATGAACTTTACGCTGTAAATTATTTTATCTATTAACTTGGTAAACTTAATTACTAAATCAAATACATAATTATTTAATATGAGTGAGTCTAACTTTAATATTGCAATTGTTGGTGGTGGAATTGGTGGTTTAACCCTTTTAATTGGTCTTTTAAATCAAGGTGTTAAAGTTCATCTCTATGAAGCAGCTCCTGCCTTTGGTGAAATCGGAGCTGGTGTAGCTTTTGGTCCAAATGCTGCTAGAGCAATGTCATTAATAGATAAAGGAATTAAGGAAGGATTTGATAAATGTGGAACTTTCAATGGTTGGGAATCAAAAAGAGATGTTTGGTTTGATTATAGATGGGGAATGGATCAGAGGAATGCTAAGAATGGTAAAGCAAGAGTTTCTGGAGAACATATTTGTTCAGTTATTTGTGGAATGGAAGGTCAAGCTTGTGTTCATAGAGCTAATTTCTTAGATGAGATGGTAAAACTTGTACCTGATGGAGTTGCTTCATTTGGTAAAAGGTTAAATACAATTGAAGAGACTGATGATGGTGTTGAACTTTTATTTGATGATGGAACTACTGCTACTGCTAGTGCCGTAATTGGTTGTGATGGTATTAAAAGTAAAACAAGACAGATTTTACTTGGAGAAAATAATCCTGCTAGCCATGCAGTATTCTCTGGTAAATATGTTTATAGAGGTCTTATTCCAATGGATGAAGCAGTTGAACTTTTAGGTGATGAATTAGCTAAAAATTGTCAAATGTATTGTGGATATAATGGCCATGTTTTAACATTTCCTATACAAAAAGGTCGTACAATGAATGTAGTAGCATTTGCATCAAAAGATTCTTGGACAAACCCTCAGTGGGTTATTCCTGGTGATAGGGATCAAATGTTAAAAGATTTCAAGGGATGGGGGAAGAATGTTTTAGATATTTTAGAATTAACAAAAACAACAGATATTTGGGCTTTGTTTAATCATTTGCCAGCTGATACTTATTATAAATCAAATAAAATTTGTCTTCTTGGTGATGCTGCTCATGCAACTACTCCTCATCAAGGTTCTGGAGCAGGAATGGCAATTGAAGATTCATACATTCTTTCTAATTTATTAGGAAATGCTAGTCTGAATACTTTAGAAGCCGCTTTTTATGCCTATGATAGCGTTCGCCGAGAAAGAACTCAAAGGGTGGTTACAACTAGTAAAGAAGCTGGTATGCTTTATGATCTTGAATTAGAAGGTTATGAGGATGATCACGAGAAAGTTGGTGAAAACCTTTGTCAAAGGTTGAAATGGGTATGGGAAGAGGATTTAGAAGGAGAATTGAATAATGCTTTAGAAATTATGAAAGGTTTTTAAATAAGTTATATACTTTTATATATTTATATATAGTAATTGATGCGATTTAATAAAACTCCCCCGTGGGTTCCTCAGCTCCCTGCATATATATATGCGGTTAAGCAGTTAAGAAAAATAACTTGACCGTTAGGCGAGAGAGCCCGTACGCGTATACCGCTAACGGTAAAAACGTTAATTACGTTAACGGTATTCCAATCTTCCATTTTCCAAACTTGATCGTTACTACTACATCCATCATGGAGAGTAGAAAACGTCCTAGAGTCTCTGTAGCATGTGATGATTGTAAACGAATGAAGAAAAAGGTAAGATAATTGAATTATTCTGAGAGGTTTTACTAACAATTTAAGTGCGATGGTTTAAAACCATGTTCTTTATGTTCTCAGAAAGGATTTAATTGTATTTACACTTCAAAGAAAGATTCACCAGCTGAAGTTAATTCGTTAAATTTAACTCTATGGCCATTAAATAATAAGAAGATTTTAAAATTACCTGGAGACCATCTTCATATGGTTTGTGGAACTTGTACATTATGCTTAATTGAACAAACAAGAAGTTTATTAGGGAAATTTTTAGGTACTTCAACATTTATTGAAAATCTACAAAATTGGCTATTATCTAAAATTGAAGAAAGAGTTGTTGATGATATGGCATTTATACTACCATCTCGTAAAAGAGCAGATAAGTTAATTGATTTATTTGTGGAATATATTAATAATGTTTATTATGTATTGGATATGGATAAATTCTTATTAGACTTGAATGAAGCATATTCTCCTTCAGGTATTTCTAATCCATCGAAAACATGTATTATGTCATTGGTGTTTGCTTTAGGTACTCTTATAAGTACTCATATTTACAATACAAATGATAATAATGACTTTAATGAAGAACCAATCTCATCAGAAAAATTCTTTAACCATGGATCTTCATTACTTAAAAAGTTATCAGAAGTTGGAAATATACAAACAGTTGAAGCATTTATGCTATCTGGATTATATTATGAAGTAACTGCTAGAGGATATGATTCATGGAATCAATTAGGTAAAGCAATTAGATATGCCCAAAATCTTTCACTTGATTTAACAATACAAGATGGTGCAAATGAGTTCTTTTCTTTAAATGAACTTCAACAACGAAATTCTATTTGGTTAACTCTTTATATTCAAGATCATTTAAAATCTATGTTTTTAGGTCGACCTTTAATGATGATTGATGAAATAGGATATATTAAAGTAAATGATTATTATACACATATAAGATATCAATTTGCAAAACTATGTAAAATATTACAAGATATTCAATATATTTATAAGAAGGGTACTATATCAGTTAGTATAGCACAACGAATAAAAGCTCGGTTAAAAGTATGGAATGGTGAATATAGGATGATAAAAAATGATATAGAAGAAACAGAAGAGAATGATTTATTAAGGAAATGCACCAAATTACAATTACTAATCAATCTTTCATATTATTATGGAATGATTCTCTTGACAAAACCTTTTTTATCTCATATAGTATTTAAAAGAGGAGAATTGAAGGAGGAGTATAATAAAGATCAAGCAATAGAAGATTTATCTATTACTTGTGTTCAAAGTTCTATTCATTCTATTAGAACAATTATGACATCCTTTTATGAAAAAGGTAGTCATTTACCTCGATCACCGTTAGTAATATATTGTGCATTTACATCGGGAGTTATTTTACTTTTAGATGCTTTTAATAGTCGATTAGCAGATTGTAGATTTGATGAAATTGAATCATGGGCCATAGCTAATTGCTTACAATTATTAAGTAGATATAGTACTTACGATATATATGCAAAAAGGTATCTAACCGTGTTGATAGAATTAATAACGGTGGTGATAAAGGGATGGAAAGGATATGATAATAAAGAAAAGTTAGCTGAATTTGGTGTTACAGAGGTTGAAAATCAAAATGTGTATGAATTAATATTTCCCAAAGTTAGCGAAAGGAATAGTCATGTGAATGATAACGAACAATTTGAACAAATAGAAAAATTTGATTATTTTGATTTAAATATGGAAAATTTTGATTTCTTATCATCAACATTTACTTCACGATAAGGAATATTGAAATATGGGTAAGGTAAGTAAAAATATAACTGTATTTTAGATAATTTTATTAGATTAGATACGAATAGAAGTAGCACTAGTTATTACTCTAACTATCTGGGCTATTGTATCGGACTGAATAAACAATAATAACTATATAAAATATATAAAACCACCATCATCTAACTGCGTAGACCTTTCCTTCCTCACTGCCTGCCTGCTTGCTCAACATCGTATGATTTAACTGTTGGACATTTATCGCAGTACGACGCCTCACGCCGCTCACCATTATTTATTGAAATTTCAATTGGACTGACTTTTACTACAGTAGACTGAAATCAAGCTTGAAATTTTAATTTTCAATCATCAACTTTAATTCTGTAAGCAAAAAATTTATTCACAATCTTTTATTGATCTATAGATTTCACAATATAAAGATCAAATGTTATTATAATATGAATATTAAAGGTATTGTTCCGTCTAACGGACTTTTACATTATTTAAAAAGCACTATTACAGTGTCTGGCAGAAGCAGGTTAAAGATTTACACAAGAAATAGTTCGAGTATTGGAGCTAGTAGTAGGAAATTAGATTCAATTCAATCAACTATATATGAAAATAATGAATCAAGCAGAAAGAATCGTCAAGATAGTTTAGCATTTTTAATAGGAGATGGAAATGGGAATGGAAATGAAGAATTTGAATATGATAAGATAAAAGATGTAAATAAGAATAGAAATAATTTAAAGAATACGAATTTAACGAATATGATTGAAATGACAACAATTAAAGAGAGATCAGTAAAGGTTAATAGATCAATAGATTCAATACCAATAGATGCATTACCTGGATGTGAAGGTGAAGGTGTAGGTGGAGGTAAAGGTGAAGGAATTCGAGGTGTGAATAAGAATATTTCTCCAAGAACTGGTATAATTCAATCTACCAATACTACTACTTCTCCTATTGATCAGTTTAATCAAAATTGGATTATTAAAATGAAATCAATTCTCAAATCACATGAATGGGATCATTTTCATGGTGCTTTACTTAAAGGTATTAAACGAAATTACTTTTTTGATATACGTAGTTTGGAAATTATTATGAATAAATTATTATATCATAATCAATTTAATTTAGTATTAAAGATTTTTGAAACTTATGAAGAGATTTGTGCCCAAGATAGAAGATGTGTTTCATCAGCAGTGAAAGCAGCAATGAGATCAGGCAATAATGAATTATGCGAAGAAATCTTTGAAAAATATTTTGATATCTTACAAGATGATTTAAAAACATTAGAAACTGTCTTGGCAAATTTTATATCTAATAGTAATTTAACATTTGCTAAAGCATTTTTATATCAAATTTGGTCAAAAGCAAATGAATATACAATAAAGATTTTTCTTAACGGAGCCATAAATATTGCAGAAAATAGTAATGATTTAAAAGAAGTGTTTGAAAAATGGAGACAAAGGCAGTATTATTCGAATTCATCAATAAGTCCTTTAGTGTATAAAATTGTATTAGAAGGATTTTGGAAATTGAATTGTAAAGAAGAATTTAATCAAGTATATCAATGTATAGTAAATGATGGATTGGAGAAGGAATTAGTAATTGAACAGTGTTTAGCGGGAATAGCATTATGTGAAGGAGATTTAGAAGAATTTAATAAGATATTGAACAGAGGAATCACATATAGGAATGAAAATATCAACAGTAATAACGTAAATAACGTAAATATTAATCATGATAATAGTAATAACATTAATAACATTAACAACATTAACGATAGAATCAATAATACAACCACTAATATCCCATCAACTCCATTATCTTCTTTATCAAACTCTACAATTAAAACTAATAACAATCCTGATTCTGATTTATACCATTCAACACCTTCTACACCTAATACAGACAACCACTTGCGATATTTTAGAAGAAGAATCTTTTCAAATGCTATTAATTATCATGCTAAAAATGGCCAAGTTGAGAAAATGCAATTAATTATAAAACTAATGATTGATCATGGTTATGAAATAAAACAAGATACAATCTTTGCAGTTATTGATGGATTATGTGAAGTTAATGATTTCCCACTTGTTGATTATTTAAAAAGTTGTCAATCTATTGGTATATTAACTCAATCAATGAATGATGCAACAACAGAACAAATTGCTACGTCAACACTTGACCATATATTTAAAGTATTACTATTAAAATATCCACAATTAAGACAAACTATATTAACTGAATTTAAAAACAATCGTCATTCATTACCAGCAGGATTTACACAAGAAATCGTTCCATTATTAATGAAAAGACAAAACAGACAACTAAAAACCATATATGTTCCAAAACCCAAAATTAACAATCCCAATAATACTATACAATCACTCAGACTTATCCAAGAATATAATCTTTCTAGGCATCCAGAAAATGGAATAAAGATCTTAGAAGATTTAGCTCGTAGAGGAATAATGCCAAATAGAAGATTATTTATGACTGTATTAAGAGGATTAGTGAAAGAAGAAGAAAGAGTACAAACATCTGCTAGTTTAAGAAATCAAATTGATTTTGTACTTCGAATGATGCATAAAATGGGACATTCAGTAGATATAGAACTTGAAACATTAGCAATTCAATTAGATCTATTAACAATTAAAAAAGATAAATTAACATCATTTAATAACAAACGATCACGTGCACTTTCAACAATAAGGAATTTTTATAATGATAAAAATCAACAATTACCATTAGAAGCACGTACAATGTTAGGATATCACCTACTTTACTATAAAGAACATTACCGAGCCATAGGATTATTTGATTCATTAAGGGATGGAGGAAAATTCACAATCCAGAATCATGATAGTGTTAGTTTAACAGGAATGATTAAAGCATATAGAGAAGCAAAAGATTTTCAAGGACTAATAACCATTCTCAAACAATTTCTAAATGATAAAGCAGATATTGTCCTTCATAAACAATTTTTAAAAGAATTACGAATAACATATGAAAAAGCTTTAAAAATAGATATATTATCAAGTGAAGAATTTTTAATACTACGACAAAAATGTGAACAACACAATATAGAACAAAAACAAACAACAAAAACACTGGTTGATGAAGTAACAAAGTTATTTTCAAAAACAAAAACAAAAACAACAACAACCACTACTTAATTTATTGCATTATAATCTCTGTTACAGAGATTTATTATTATTTAATCATTATTTTGCATTTGCATTTTATTGTACATAGAAACCTTTCCCACTAAACAAAACAAACAGGACCATTTGCCTCCGGCGGCCGGGCTCTGCCCGGACTCGTTGTTCCGAGCTATGCTCGGAATTTTACGTGAAGTAAGGTACACATGCAGGTATTTCCTCGCGGAGCGAGCAACGACGGGTCCGGGCGGCGCCCGGCCGCCGGAGGCATATGCGGCGGTGTAGCCTCACATCTTCAAGCCAATCTAAGTGAGATATTGAAGTGGAGAAGTAAGTTAGTGATAATAATATTGAAAGTAAAGTCGATAACAATAATGACATTTAAAATTAACTCTACTATTGCTTCCTTTGGTGGAAAATTACTTAAATTAACTCATGAATCAAAAGTCCTTGGTTCATCAATGGATGTAAATTTATTTCTTCCACCAATTGTTGAAAAGAACATTCCTGTCTTGTTTTTCCTTTCTGGTCTAACATGTACTCCACAAAATTGTACTGAGAAGGGATTTTTTCAAGCTTCAGCTGCTGAACACGGAATTGCTATTGTTTATCCAGATACATCACCAAGAGGTACAAACTTTCCTGGTGAACATGATGATTATGATTTTGGTTCTGGTGCAGGTTTCTATATTAACGCAACTAAAGAACCTTGGAATAAGAATTATAAGATGGATGACTATATTGTTAATGAATTACCTGAAGAATTATTTAAACAATTTACTCAATTGGATTCAAAGAATATTTCAATTACTGGCCATTCAATGGGAGGACATGGTGCTTTAACATTATTTTTACGCAATCCAAGTAAATATAAATCAGTTTCAGCTTTTTCACCAATTTGTAATCCTAGTAATGCTCCTTGGGGAATTAAAGCTTTTAATGGTTACTTTGGTGAAGATAATAAAGAAAAATGGGCTGAACATGATGCAACTGAATTAATTAAAAAGTATGAAGGGCCAACCCCAGATATCTTAATTGATGTTGGAACTGGAGATCAATTTTATAAATCAAAACAATTATTACCCGAAGTATTCCTTGAAGCATCTAAAGCAACTATTTATAAAGATAAGGTAAACCTTCGTTTTCAAGAGGATTATGATCACTCCTATTTTTTTATTTCAACATTTGCAAAAGACCATGTTGAACACGCAGTAAAATATTTAAAATAAAATTATATTAGTCGATATATGATAATATATAAATGTTTATATATAAATGTATGTCAATTCGCTCCTATCTTTACTTAAATAGGTTCGGGTATTAAATCTCATCGTATGCACAAATTAACTTTTCAGGGTCCATTCAATTAGAGATCGGCTAATAAGGGTTTAATGCAGGGATGGCAGTTAACTTTATTGCCGTGCAAGGCTGTTAAATTACTAACGCGGTATTCTGACGGCTATGAACCAG
The DNA here is from genome assembly GCA_030583405.1 of Sugiyamaella americana. Lineage (NCBI taxonomy): Eukaryota > Fungi > Ascomycota > Dipodascomycetes > Dipodascales > Trichomonascaceae > Sugiyamaella > Sugiyamaella americana. The sequence goes on from JAJMID010000142.1 coordinate 26,198, forward strand.
GTGATAAGAAAATAGCACCTTAATATTATACTAGGATGGACTAACATCAACATACCAAGTGATCCTTTAAAATTCTTCAACCTAATCAAAGAAATTTATAAGATTAAAGCACGTGTGTTGAATTTATTAGATAAACACCGGGAATTACAAGGATCTATTAGTTGCTAATCGCATTAAAAACACCAAACTAAATCTAAAGATCTAATTTGCATTTATTACAACATGGATGAAGAATCATTGTTAGATGATCCAATGGGAATGAAATTACCACTGAATAATTTAGTAAGTGTATAGTAGTAATAAATATTGTGGTATTTTATACTAACTTTTTGAACTTTTAGACATCACAAGAATCATTAGTAACCCTTTTAAGACTCCAACAAACACTAATTTGCGCAATATGCCACGATGTTATGTTCTCACCCTTCACAACTAGCTGTGGTCATAGTTATTGCTACAATGTAAGTATATTTGTGGTCAGAGCAATTCCTCGCTTCAGCGAGGAACAACGGGTCCGGGCAGAGCCCGGCAGCCGGAGGCAACAAGCAAATGAAAATATACTAACGAGTTCAGTGTTTATATCAATGGTTAAAGAAAGATTCAAGGAAAATGACATGCCCAAATTGTAGAAAAAGAATTAAAACAAAACCAATATTGAATTTGGGAATTAAGCAAGTTGGTGATATTCTGATAAAGCTAATTGATTCGAAGGATGATGCGAAGGGTAAGAGTTTATTGGAAGAAAGAGAAAAGACAGAATCAGATCTTCAACATGATATTAAGTATTCAAAAGAATTGTTTCCAAATTTATTTGATAATGTTAGAACTAATACCAGTGGATTTATTGATAGGGAAGATGGGGTAAGGAGATGTCCTGCTTGTCAATGGGAGGTTCCTGGTAGAGAAATTGAATGCCGAAATTGTGGATTATGGTTGGATGATCTTGATGAATATGATGCAAATCTAATTGATGACTTAGAAAATGATGAAGACGGAAGGCATAGGACTCCATTGTTTGGTGCTAGTCAAGAAGAAGAATCAGGGGAGGATCTATCTGCAAGTGATGAAATAGAAATTGAAGACGATTATGATGAGGAATTAGATGGTGGTTTTATTGATGATGGAGATATTCTTAGTGGAGACCCAAGTAATAGTGATTTTGATGATGATTTAACTAATGAAGCTTCTTCATTTAATCGTCGATATCATGATTTTGATTTTAGCTCTATGGAGATGGATGCAGGTTCGGACGATTCTGGTGAAAGTGAAGATGATGATATAACTGAATTGACTAACCGTAACAATCATTTTCAATCAAGAACAACAACTACAACAACTCAAAATGGTCGTCGTAGAACTGTAACAACAACTACAAATGGTACAAATGCTCCAGTGATATCAATTACTAGTTCTGATGATAATAGTGATGATGATATTGGTGAAGTTTTAGGACCAGTTAGGGTTGCACGGGCCCGAACAGGTGGACGTATTGGCATTACAGGTGGGAGTGGAAATGGAAATGGAAACCGAAATCGAAATCGACATTTAATTGAAGATGATGAAGAGGAGAATGCCGGCGGTAGTTCGGATTCAGAGGATATCGAAGTGTTATCTACAGGTAGAACAAGACAACGGCCAATAGTGAATATTGACTCTGATTAATTATTTATTAATATTGATATGTGTATAACTATTATGTATTAAATATTGAATATTAACTATTAAGCATTGTAAGAATAAATAAATTTTTAGTTTAATGTACAGGAAGTGGGAGTGAGGAGAAGTGGGTAGAAGCAAAAGGTAATATCTTAACTACCATTTACTTGAGTTTCTTCTCCAGTAGCTTTTTGATCATGAGAATCAGATAAAGGAGAGCCATGCAACCATTTCATATAAAAATCGTCCATTACCAGTTTTGCAACATCTGCTCGTTGGATTTCTTCCCTAAACCGAGGTTCTTTTAGTAAAGATAGAACATGAAGACAATTTGGATATATTAAAAATTTTGCATTCTGCGGTTCACGCCAATATTCAAGATATTCTAAATAGTTTAGAAATTCTTCACTATCAAGATATTTATTTTGAGCTAAATAGTTCAAATATTGAGGGTTTGCTAATGATTGAACAAACTAAAGGTTAGTAGTTTGAATAGATGATTATATTAAAATATACTTACTTCCAATTCAACTTCCCATCTACTAGGAGGTACTATTTCTTCACTCATTGGAGGAGATAATTATGTAATAATATGGTTTAATCTATAAAATAAGGTATATTGATCGACCTTTAAATTGGAGATCCCCATGAACATAACATGGAAATCTATAGCCGCACATTGAATATAGTTGAATCGAAGCAAGCTAATTGATCTTGATTTTGGTCCTTACTTGAAGGCGGTGAAATTATATAATCTAATACGGTAAATATTATTTTATCGTTTGATTCTTTATTTATTATTTATTATTATTATTATTACTTCTATAAGGTTGGGTTATACACAGCACTTTCTTTATTGTACTACTATTTCATACTCTATTCTTCGCCTCAACTCGCTCCTTGCTTTACTTCATCTTACAATCTCTATGACCCCTCAATCAGAATCTTACTCAACTTCTTGTGATAACGCTCAACCAATAAATATGAATGATAATAATTCATCTCATCCTCATCCTCATCTCATCTCTTCAAGCCCAGAACCATCCACTCATCAATCAAATAACGGTACAACAAATGTAGACACAACCTCAATAAACTCTTCCATTAATGAGGTAACAGAAAATGCTTCAACCCGTTTACACTTTTTTCAAATTATTATTCTCTTAACCTACCCTATTATAATATTATTAGGTCAATTAGTTCATATTAGTAATCCAGATGATAATTATTTTTCAAACAAAAGAAATATTTTTAATGTTTTATTTGTAAAGAAGGCATGGTTATGGACAACAATTGCATATATTGCTATAGTGGCAAGAGCTAATATCTTTGCAAAAGATAGCAGCCGATTAAATAGATCAAATACATCGTCATATCAACCGTTATTATCTTATTCTATTGGTAAAGTTTTATTAAGATATGCATTAGCTACCGTTTGGTGGATTTTATTTTCTCAATGGTTCTTTGGATTACCAATGATGGATAGAGTATTTCTTCTTACTGGAGGTAGATGTGAGGGGTTATCTGAAGAATTAGCTCAAGGAGTTAATTTAGCACTTGATCAAGTAACTCCTCCACCTTTAAACCAGTTTGTATCATCAGCTTATTGTCGTCAACATGGCGGTAGTTGGATTGGTGGATATGATCCAAGTGGTCATACGTTTCTTTTAGTTCATAGTTCATTATTTCTTTGGTTTGAATTATTACCATTATTGTTCAATGGAAAAGAAAATCCAAATGCCGATATCAAAATCTTCCTATCTTCCTTGTCAATAAAATTGGTATTAGGTTTATTGACCTTTTGGGCGTGGATGCTTTTAATGACTGCAGTATATTTTCATAGCTTTGCAGAGAAGTTAATGGGATTACTCTGTGCTTATATAGAAGTTTCTATTGTCTATATTGCATTACTCAATTATCCCAAATTACGAGATATTCTCGGTCTTAATTAATTATTGTCTATATATACTATATTCCTACAACGGCCAGGCTCTGCCAGGGCCCGTTTTTCGAAAGTGCAGATAACTAAAATGATTCTATTGTTTGCTGGTGGTGGTGCTGCTGCTGCTGCTGTAGCCATGTTGATAAGCGGGTCGGTAATGTATATAATGGTCCAAGGAGATATGGTTCAGAGGATGGCCTCTCTCCATTCTCTTTGTCGTAAAACATTGCCTTTTCAATGAAATTGTTTGGTTTGCTAATCAAAGTAATAATTCTTTTATCATGCAGCGTTAATTTCCATAGTGAAAATGCATTATCAGTTTCTATTGTTTTCAACGAAAGCTTTTTCAACTGTGGAAGAAGTTGAAGTCTTTCATAATGAACATGAAGAGCTGTTCTTATCTTCTTTACAAAGAGTAAAAGACTCTGAATTGATATAAGGTATCTCTTTTCAAATTCGTGAATTGGTATATAATGAGGAATAGTATGTTTATAAATTCTGAAAGATTTTTTGGTTTTAAAATCTCTACGGAGAATTACATAATGAGGAGTAGTATAATGATCAAGTTGATAGCATTCAAATCGAATACCCAAACCGTCATCACCTAAGTATGGAACCTTAAAAGCAGTTATACCAGTTAAACGATGTAAATTCTCCGTCCTCAAACTATTTAATTGACCAACCAGATTTAATGCTGATGTGGATTCGAATATGTTCTTCTGTCCAGAGTACTTTTTCTTTTCCTTTTCCTTCTTCACATTCCTTGAAATAATCTTTTGAGAGCTTAATATTGATTTCTTGGTCTCCAATGATTGTAGTTTAGAGTCCAAATCATTAACTGATTGTTAGAAAAGTACAGCTGCGATTTCCCATAGCCCCAGGACAGGGGAACGAAGAGATGAACTGAGAGTTTAACTTACTTTGTACTTGTAATGCTAAAAGGTCAGTTTCATAGCCCATTGTTGATTAGTATAACAAAAAGTTACAATTTAAATCAAAGTAAACATTAACTGCATATATGGATATGTAGATCTTTTCGGATCGATTCCTCGGTTAAACCCTAAACCTAAGTAGATAATACCAGCCCAAGACGTGTTATTATCTCCTGTTTATTCTATTCTGAACTTTAATTCTCCTATTGTATAAACCTTTGTATCTCGACTTTATTGCATTGTTCTATAGCTATTATTACATTATTATATTATTATATTATTATTATTAGTTTACACCTCTAGTTGCGTTCTGTTATTACTCCTAAGTAATTATTAACTGCTATTTAACTAAATATTATTTCATAAGGTTAATAAAACCTATAGAGATTACTTCACCAATTAGCACCTTTTAAAGAGATGCCTGAAATTACCCCGGCCGATTCCACAAGCAGCTCACTATTTCCTTCTGATGATCAATATCCCACCTCTCCTGATTTATCTTCATCACGGTTCGAGAAGAAGGAGACAATCGAATTATTTAATTAATGATTGAATGAGTGAGTAAGTTACAGTATTAATAGATAGAAGATTCATCGTTAATCATGTCTGATTGGAATACTTAGTACAATTGATTGTATTAGTTTTGTTCCTAAGAATTTGTTTCCAATTAACCATTGATACAATGGGTGTTATTGGAATAGTTTGCTAATTACATTCCGTTCATTAAAGTAGCTTTTTATTTGCAATTAACCATTGATGACCATACTTAATTGACTAGAATTACATAGTTGTATATATTATTAGTTATTGATTAGTTTTTTTCATGGAATAGTTTCTTAATTCCAATTGATTGCGATAGTTTCTTGTTTAGAATTTGTTGGTTGTCATTTGATCATTGACTTTCAAGTTTTTTATTGGTATCACTAGTAGTTTGTTCATTAATGTAGTTACTTCGTTATTTTGTTGATTAGAAATTGATTAGATTGTCGATTATAGTTTCTTAGAATAACTTCTTGATTACAATAGTTTTCAAGAGCCTATTAGAATAGTTATTTGATAAAATGAATACGATACTTTGCTAATTTACTTTGATGATTAAAAATAGCCTATTATTGTACTTTAATTCTTGCAATAGAATATTTGATTGAAATTCCAGTGGAATACTTTATCATTAGTTGGTTGATTAAAATAGTTTAATATAAATCGGGCGATTATCAATTGAAATCACTATTAGAGTAATTGATTATTCTCATGTCGATTGGAATATTTGTTTATCGATTTTACCTTGTTGATTATAATACTTTCTTGTTTACAATATGGTTTATTCATTTTAGTTTATTGTTTAAGATAGTTTTTACTGAAATACTTTTCACAATAGTTATTTATTAATACTGTTGGTAGAAATTGGTTTTCTGTTTGATGCATTGATAGTTTCTTGATCACAATTTCATTAAATTAGCTGGCTATTTACAATGTTCTTAATTATAGTAGCTTAAGTTTAGTGCAGTTGGTTGATTAGCAGAGATTAATTAAGATAGTGCAATTTATTGACTACAGCAATTCGTTTCATTAGAATACATTTCTGGTTAGAGTAGCCGGTTGCTTGGAGTGGTCTAGTTATTAATGGAATTGATTAAATTAATTGTTGAGTATAAAGTTGGATTATTACCGTAGTTTGATTGTTGCCTTGACTTTGATACTGTGCTTTATCTGAGTAGGTTATTGATAATAACCTTTTGTTTATACAATACTTTCAACTACTATTTAATGGAATAGTTTGATCAAGACAGTACTCTAGTCATTGATTAAGATAATCTTTGCATTGCTGCTGTTATACTACTATACCCCCAATATTCAATTGATTTAAAGTGTTCTTGATTCAATTGAACATTGCAATAATAGTTTGTTATGAACATTTTGATTAGACAAAATTGCAAAGTGAATTGTGAAAAGGATAAATGAGGCATTGTGTTGATAGTAATTGTGGATGATAGGATTAGTTTTCAGTTATAACTTATCAAGCTCAATCCCAACCTTTCTTGGTAGATTAACCTTGCAAAGTATTTAAGAGAAATGTTTTATGAAAAAAAACGTGGGAGAGCAACTGTTTAAATAGTGTTCTCTCAAGGTTATGGGTGTACTTAAGTACAATCGTTATGCACCATTGACTGCCATCGTTATGTCAGACTTTATGAAATGTTCTTATCATATCGCAAACAGTACCTCTTAGGAAGGAACCGTTACAACATTGGAAATGATGGCAATCAAATATTCTAACTAGCAAACTAATAAATTATTACAATCAAATGCAAAACTATTCTAATTATCTAAATACATACAATAAACAAACTAATTTTATCAAGAAACTAACAGCCAAGTAAGCTGTACCCGTCTTTCAATGACATATTCATTATCCAACTGAAGATGTTGGGAACTTTTATTGACAAATTACTTTCTTTTGTGATAAAGCTATTACAAGCTGTTGTAAAGTTTTCTACTTTTTCAGTTTCATCAGTTGATAGACATTGAGAATCAGAGTACATGAGCTAATACGAAGAGTTAATGATGAATTTTATATAATGTATTTGCTTTTGTCGTTTCCTATATATTTTAAGGTAGAATTAGTTTCCATAAACAAAATAAGTTCATTTGAAATAGGTGAAACAAATGCCCAAGATGCCCCGCAAGTAATTGCTCACATGAAAACAAAAATTAAGTAGAGGGATATATTTTGTAGAGAGAATCTTCCACAAATTTCCATTGAAAAAAATAGCTAATGGTTCAAATTACAGAATTTATACATATCTTCCACATCTAATCTCAGCATCAAGAAAAAAAATGCCCTCAACCAGACTTGAACTGATGATCTCCTCATTACTAGTGAGGCGCCTTACCACTTGGCCATGAGGGCTATTTTATAACACCCAAAACTCTGTATTCTCTTTCAACTAAATTTCCGCCTCGTATAGTGCGGCTTTTATTTTACAAATAACTGTAACAAACAAAACGGCAGAACTCCAAATAGTAGATATCCTAAGGCAACAACCCAGAGCAGTATTAAGCAAAATAGTACAACTAAGAAATGGTCATATTAATATTGGGGAATATTTCCAAAGATATAATATTAGTGGTAGGAATTATTATTGTTGTGATAGACTAGAAACAAGAGAACATATCATTCAAGAATGTCTAAAACATGAAGAATACAGAAACATATTGAAGGAAAAACAACCTGAACTAGAACTTACAAAACTATTAGGAAGTAAAGCTGGATTAACACTAATAGTACAGTTTGTAAGAAGGTGGTTAAAGATAGGAACATAAAAAGCACAATCTATAATATTACAAAAAATAAAAAACAAAATTCACTGCAATGGTAGAAATGTTAATCATTACCTGAAGGTACTATTGATAAAAGGTA